>CAIGRR010505043.1:0-10797 GCA_903798365.1 Fraxinus sp. 1973-6204
TTTGAATTTATTATATGTATTTATGGAATGAGTTTGTGTAAAATGTAAATAAGTAGAATTTTTGGCAAAAGAAAGGAAATAAAAAAAGGCAAGGGTGCGGAGACACGAAATAAATTTTGAATTTATTATATATATGTATGGAATGAGAAATAAAAAAAGGACGGGTGCAGAGACAAGGAATCAATTTTGAATTTATTATATGTATGTATGGAATGAGTTTGTGTAAAATGTAAATAAGTAGAATTTTTGGCAAAAAAAAAAAAAAAAAAAAAAAAAAGATGCGGANCGGAGACACGAAATAAATTTTGAATTTATTATATATATGTATGGAATGAGAAATAAAAAAAGGACGGGTGCAGAGACAAGGAATCAATTTTGAATTTATTATATGTATGTATGGAATGAGTTTGTGTAAAATATAAATAAGTAGAATTTTTGGCAAAAAAAGGCGCGGGTGCAGAGACACGGAAGAAATTTTGAATTTATTATATGTATGTATGGAATGAGTTTGTGTAAAATGTAAATAAGTAGAATTTTTTGCCAAAAAAAAAAAAGAAATAAAAAAAGAATTTTTGGCAAAAAAAAAAAAGGAAATAAAAAAGAGGCGCGGGTGCGAAGACACGGAATGAATTTTGAATTTAAAAAAAGGAAATATAAAAAAGGCTTGGGTGCGGAGATACTGAAGGAATTTTGAATTTAATATATGTATGTATGGAATGAGTTTGTATAAAATGTAAATAAGTATGCGGAGATACGGAATGAATTTTGAATTTATTATATGTATGTACGGAATGAGTTTGTGTAAAATGTAAATAAGTAGAATTTTTGACCAAAAAAAAGAAATAAAAAAAGGCGTTCGAAGATACGGAAGGCATTTTGAATTTATGATATAGTATAAAATGAGTTTGTATAAAATGTAATTAGTAATTTGGTGTGCGGACACCAGGGCCTGGTGTGCGGACACTGCACACCACTCCGAATAATTCAGAGACACACACGGTGTCTTCGAATTATTTGGAGACACCGTGTGCACATATACTAACTTATGTCTTATTTTGGCACAAAACTTAGTTCTTTATTGATTTTTTGTTCAATTTATGCCCTTAAATTCGTTTCTTGGATATCATATCATTCTATTCTATATCAAAATCTTCTGGGTATTGGATTTTCCTGTAAATTATAGGTCTCAAATTAACTGGGGAAAAAACTTCTCTCTTTTTTGATTAATGGGTTGTTTCTTTGTGGTAGTTTAATAGGTTTTGATTGATTTTTATAGAGCTGGAAAGTGGTGATTTGTGAGTGTCAATTAATAAATAATAAAGCGTAAACAACATAAAGATTAGAAGATTTAATCGGCATAAAAAACTTATCACATCTATACTGCGTCTGAAGCTTCTCGCAACTTGCCCGGCACTACGATAAATTGGTTTGCTTCTTCAATACGTGATATTCATCAACTGCAATTGATGGTTTCTCCAATATGGAGAGGATATTTATAAATATTAACTGCAATTGACGGTTAGTTCCATTGTTACAGTGTGAATGAGTCGGTTTGCAGATTTTTTTATTTTTTATTTTATAATTACTGGTATCAAGTCAATAAAGACGGCAAAATAAAATAGATATTGTAACAGTACCTATCCGGATTGAGTGTGGACACAAGTGCTACAAAAATGAACAGTGAATCTCAGGTTCACTCTTTTAATATAGTAGTGACTATGGATGTAGTCTATTCATCATAGCATAGTGAATGTGCACACGTGCTCCAATCCTTTCCTGAAAATTGGGCATCAAAGGAGCGTGGATATATGAAAATGGAAGTTGGACCAATCAAAGAACGTTGATTAAATTTCGAGGATGTTGAAGTTCTTGTTCTTTGAGACAGTTTCTTTTAGCAAGAGTTTATGGGCTTAAGGTAGTAGATGTAGAATGCAATGGTCTTCAATAGTTTAGAGTTCTCGTGACGACTTTATTTCCACGATATTGCATCTATAATAGCTTTGATTTTAGAGTTAATTTTAGCTGCTGTCAGTTCAAGTTTCGTAACGTCGGGTGATTCACTAGTTAGTCTCTTTAGCCATTTCTTTTTCCAGTGAATTTACATTGGGTCAATTGTATTCCTCGATCCTCGTGTTGTATCCTCCATAATTTTAAACGATCTATTTTAATAAAGTTTGCAGGATTGATAGATATTAAAATCGGATTAAAATTGAAAAATTAATCGTTATAATTGACTTCGAATGGATGAATAACGATTATATTTTTAATTTTAATTGGAGGGTGATAATTATATATGTTTGGACAAAGTCACCAACAACAATAAAAAACGATGACAAAGGCAAGAAGCTTCAGCATCACACGCTTTGTCCAGCGTTGTTTGTTTACCAAAGCCAAAGTGTTCGTTTCTTGTCTGAAGGAGAATGAGATTTATTAACTTTTGCTCACATATCGCAAATACCCAATCCCACCAAAAAATCCTCGACTCTTCGCTTTCCTTAATCTTTATTTCTTGGATATTTTCGCTCTTTCCGGGTATTCTATAAATTTTTGGAATTTCGCTTTTGGGTAAGTTTTTGTTGAACTATTAGATAAGTAACCATATATTATTCATTTTTTTGTGTAATTTGATGGGTTATTTTGCTTGATTTTTTTAGGCGGTGTTTGAACTCATTGTTTATACACGAAAAATAGTATGATCCCGCAATATGGAAGTGGAAGTGCTAGCTCGAGCTCGAGTTTGAATAGCAGTTTGCAGGATACAGAGGATGATCATACGATTGCTACAATATTGGCAGAAGAAGAAAGATTGAAAGATGATGGCAGACTCGGCAAGAGGCTTTCTCATTTGGATTCGATCCCGGTATTGTAATATATTATAATCAATTGCTCAATTATTTTCCCCTTATTAAATGTTGATAATGAAAGTTTTTGTTACATAAAAGGAGATTATGAACTTGAATTTGTTGTCTGTTATTATTGATAGTAGTTGATCTACACTTCAATGCCTTTGTTGATTATCATTCTTATGTTATTGATGATTTTTCTAATTTCTTCTGTTTGAACAAAATACTAAATGAAATGATCCGGAGTGCACTTTCTGTAAAACTTGCAAGAATTTGCATATTGTAGAGAGGTGGTGGGAGTGGCATAAGATTGCACCGCTCAACTAATAGAATTTGCATATTGTTTTACTGGGATTCTGGAACAAACTGCATTTTATACTGTTAAAATAACATTTAATGTGTTGGGTGTTTTTTGCTATACATACGCTTACAAATTCACGAATTTGCAGCACACGCCTCGGGTAATTGGTGATATACCTGATCCAAATGATGCAACCTTAGACCACGGGAGGCTTTCTGATAGGTTATATTTTTTTCTCCAGTTTCTTTCCTTTTTTTTTGTTCTGATTTTTCGTGTACTTGTTACTCTTTATTATTTGATGATATTTTTTAAGAACATTTAGAGATAGTGAAATTGAATATAGCTACAATGTTTACAACTCTTAAGTATCTCCTTTTTCAACAATCCTATAATAACCTTGCCCTTCTTCTCCACTCACTTCCACTTCTATTCTCCCTGTCAGCCTGTCTTAAAATAAAAGCATCCATACAACTGCCTTAAAGCCTTTGTCGGCGAGATTAAAAAAAATAATAATAAAATAAATAGGAGAAAAAGAAAGAATCGGCACTACGAATAGCAAAAGAAAGGGGAAGTTGGTAGGAAAGTTATTGCAATTATTTGTTTACTAAAGGGGATTTTTTTCTCAAATAACTCTGATTGTTGCAATAATAGTTTAATGGGCCTTTTTTTCCTCCATCTTTCTTCTTCAAGAACTTCTTGACGATATTTAAGAAGTACATCTCTTTCCTTTTCTCTTTTGGCGTGTCTGCTGCCTATGGAGGATGGCGGGGTTTCTGAACCTGGTCATATGGATGTGAATCATTGTAGAAAGGCTTTCATGCCCTGGTAGGATAGTGATATTATTGTTTGATCATTCATACCTTTGTTTTTACTTTACTGGATACTTCTTTCTGGAAAGGCTTTCCTTAAAATATTCAGCTCTCATTCAGGATGACAACATATGGACTAGCCGAATTACAAATCCAGGGAGATGGGAATTGCCAGGTTTGTCTCTCTTGACTAATCTATTACACTTGTCTAATTGATTACTAATGAGTTTATGAATTTTCTCGTTTCATAGAAAATGTGAATAGTATCTAGTTATGGCAGTGTTTATCAGTATTTTTTATTGGAAAACAAGGATAAATTGACAATATTACCATGCTTTGGGTAGTTTTCTTCAAATTAGATCAGTTTAGAGTTATCTTTCGAGCATGTTTGGTAAGCTTGAAGATAAGTAAAAGTTACTTTTTATATTGTTTTCAACCTTAACAATTAAAAGAATAATTTATTTTAAAGCTTATTTAATTATCAAACTTTTTAAGCTTAGTTAATCATGCTCTTAGTTATGCAATTCCATTAGTATCTTATTTTGGTGTCCATATTTGGGACCTCATTGACTTTTATACCTGCAAGGCCATTCTATGGTTTTTTACCTTCCAATGAATGATAATCAAATCCATTTTAGTTTTTATAATTTATTTTATACTTTTGTTCAATATATTTTCTTGTTCTACATCACTCTCCTTGGTATAGTTGTAATTAGTTGCTTGACTTACTTGACAGTTCCGAGCCCTCGCAGATCAGTTGTTACAGAATCCCGACTACCACAAGTATGTAAGAAAGCAGGTTGTCAAACAGGTATAGTTCAAATAACTTCTCATGCATTGAGTTGTTCCCATCCTAATCACTTGGCATCATCAAATGATAAAAGTTTGGGATAAGAATCTACAAAGTACTAGAACGCCATTATCTACGATCCTTTATTCAGCTAGCTGTTATGTTAGTTGTAGTGAGCCTTCCCTCCTCCTCTCACTTCAGAAAGATTTAGAAGTACTTTTGATGATCTGGTCGAGAAAGTATGTTGCGTCGGCTTACTGTAGTGATTAATGAGGATGCTAAATAAAGAACTTAAATTTAATTATGGTCTTCCCGGTCAACTTTTTTTTTTTTTTGAAAATTTATTAAGTAGCTATTCAACCTTGACATATATCACGTTATTCAACCCTCGGCGTCAGTTGAACCCTTGTCTCTTTACCTTTTGCAATCAATGCTTGGGTAGGTTTAAAAACATTTCAACATTGAAAAGTAATGCCTCTTTTAGTATTATTTTGACAAGTAGGTCTGTTTACTGTTTTAAATAACCAAATATGATGATAAGGGGCCAAAAGTTGAAGAAAAATAGGTAAGGGAACCGTAAGTGGAGAAAAGAGAATGAACTATGGGATTGGCCTTAATGGTAGGTCTTGTGCCTAGCTGGCATCTATCATTGGTGCAGGGCACTTTTTGGGTCCACTAGGATGATTCCGGAGGGGTCTTGACAGTTGGTATCATTTCACAAGTTTAGATTTCTAACTGATGGCATTGAAACAATGCTCTTTTTCACATTTTCACGTAATTCATCATGCACTAACCTCATATTAAGGGTTCCGTGCACAAACTGCATCTAAACCTTGGATAAAGTCAAATACATCAAGGGAGTTGAAAATAGAAAAACTTCGACATCTCTCAAATATATTATAATTTACAGTAGAAATAAGTAACTGAAGAAAAATAAGTAACTGAAGAATAAAAACAACTCTAAAAATAAAGTTTACTACATTTTGATGCTCCATTCAGACACTTAAGCTTGTCTCCAAAGTTTTGCTGATAAACCAACATTTTATAGTCTGCAGTAGTGGATAATTGAGCGAGCTACACAGCCCTGTAGATAACAGACCAAAATATATTTTATAAATTAATTGGTTTTTCAAATGCTTTCAAGATTTTCAAAATGAATGTTTTCTTTTCATTTGGTGTGAGAGTTCAAGAACACATACTTTCTCAGTCACGGGTTGAATGCCTTTGTTCCCTTTTTGGGATATCCCAAACTATTAAACAATTTCCTAAAATTAATGCTTCATTTCATTATTCTAATTTATCCTTGTGAAGTAGTAAATTATTCCGGTTTTTTCGTATTTTTGAAGTTAAAGACACATTACCTCACACCACTTTACTTCGCGCATCAAAGAATATAAATTTTATTCCGATTAAGGGAGCATATTTAGAAGGGTAGTTAATTTGCCAGGAAAGCTTAAACTGTTAAACGAGAACGTGAACAATACTATCTCTCACTCAGCCTGGTATGACAGAACTAGTATGATTATAATGCCATTATTCAGATTGTTCCAGAGTTTCTGGGGTAAATATAGGCCATCCATATAATGTAAGAGTTTAATGTCATATACGTAAATAAATTGAGAAGAAATAGCAACTATGGTGACAAATCTTCGAAGCAACCTGTTGTCCACGTTCAAGTGTCTTTTCGAAACTAGTTTTTTATGATGCGCTTTATAAAATCAAAGACTTGTTAACAACGTGATATAATATTTTTAAGGGGGTTCAGAAGAGAGAGGTGTAGTTTAGACAATAAGCTTTTGAAAACAAGTATGAAAATGCAATTATATCCTCATTTCTTGCATTTTGTAATCTGATAACGATAACAAGTAACAACCACTTGAATTTTCGGGACATGTAAATAGTGTTACGAAGAGGCTTTCTTCTCAAAATTACTGTACTATAGTCATGGTATTGATTATATGGAAGAACTACTAATTTATAAAATTAGTTTGACTATTATATAACAAAATGATCTTGCAAGTACATAGCTTGAGAAAACATCCAATAGGTTCTGACTAACAAAGCTGAAGAACTTTTATAACCAGTCATTTCATGGGTTGTGCCTGAGTCAGAATATGAGTATATATTTTTATTTCAATTTGCTATCTAAGCGTGCACACACTTGAACCACACCATATCCTTGTATTTTTCAACAGTTCATCACCATGAACCGACCCAGTAGAATTTTAAGTTTATTGACATTCATATTTGTCCTTTCAGTCATACCACTGATCTTCGCTAACATACCATAATAATTTCCAATAGCGGGGTTTCTGTTGGTCAGTGGCACCGCATTATTATTATTTTCCATTTACAACTGTTTCTCTAATTTCTTTTCTTAGATAATGATCTCGGATGTACTTACGTTATGCCTTCTGAAAGATTGTTAGCTTTTTCTTATTTTAGTTTCTGGATTTTCTTTCAGTTAAAACACCACAAAAATCTCTATGAAGGCTATGTCCCCATGAAGTACAGAAGCTATGTGAAGAAGATGAAAAAGTCAGATATCTCTAGACCTTGGGTATCAGTTTTCTTCATATTACACTATAAGATACATTATGTCTTATTGATATGATTTTACTTCATTAGGCTGGGGGAGTGGGGAGATCATGTTACTCTACAAGCAGCTGCAGACAGAGTAAGTTAAATTTTTTTACAAGTATTCTAGTACTCTGAGCTTAAGTATCTCCTTTTCCTTGTACTTATTGCGACTCAGATTGTTCATGTCAGTAGACCTATAGAGGTCTCATATAAAAGTGAAATGGTCTTATTAGAACATGTTAGAGGGAGAAGTAGATTGTTAAGGATTTAACTGTCTTGGATCTACCAGTAGTTATAGCAACGAACCGAATGGAACGGCGAAAAATGATGTAGTCAACTCAAATCTATTGGGAAGAAGAATTAGTTTGTTGTCTGTATAATGTTCATGTCCCTTGGAATACATGAAGAATGTCCTGTCTGTTTTTAAGGATGTAAATTAGGGAAGACAAGCCGAGCTGAGTACTAGGTTATCCAATCCTGTATTGATTTCTTAACAAACTTGAATATCATTTTAACGTTCTTTTATTATAACAAGCCAATTAGAGGCAAGCTCGAATAGTTCTGTCACATCTATTTAACTTGTATGATTTGGCAAGTCGAGCTAATCTATGTCTAGCTTTTAATGAACAAATATTCGAGAGTTGAAAAGCATTAAGTGCCAAATGTTTTGAACATTTGTTGGAAATATTGTCACACGCGTATGAACACGCACTTTTGAATTTACTCTTCCAAGTTAGACAATATTAGTACTACAGTATTTCTATTTCAATGTCTGTGTTCCTTATTATATAGGCACCTGACTGTTTTGAACTTTCTGTAGTTCGAAGCAAAAATTTGTTTAGTCACCTCTTTTCGGGACTCGGGCTATATTGAAATTCTTCCTAAGGACGGAAATCCATCTAGAGGTACACGTATTGTATTGTTTAATCTTGTTTTGCTTTCTTCTTCGTCTTATGATTTTTATGGCAAAAAAAATGTAATAGTTGGGTGGTTTATGATTGTCAATAGTGACAGTAGCAATGGTTCTTCATCAGAAGGCTATGGTCGGGCGGTTTATATTCATTCAGAACCCTCGTATTTGTACTATAGCTCCTCAACCCTCATCCTCTTTTCAATACAAAAGATTAATAGCAAACCTTAAAATTCACAAAATGAAAAAAATAAGCCCATGTATAAGTATCATTAAAAAATGAAACTAATATTTTTTTTTATTATGTTTCCATTTGCCTATTGTGGATTATGAGTTGCACTTTATTATTTCCATTGACATTTTTGTTTATACTTGTGTTTTGAAGAGTTATGGTTGAGCTTTTGGAGTGAAGTTCACTATAATTCATTGTATCAAACTGGTGGTAAATATTTCTACTTTCTTCTATTTTTACATTTTAGGGTTCATAAAGGTTGAAATATTTGCACTCATAACTGGACGACTAACCTTTTTTTTTTCCTCATATTTGACAGAGGTTCCTACAAGGGTAAACAGAAAAAAGCATTGGCTTTTCTAAAGCTCACACTCAAATTTTCCTCGCGGGCGAGGAGCACGGTATGTACACAACATTGTTGAGCGCCCTATACGCTTTCACTCGGTTAGTTGTTGATATACAAATAAAATTCCGAGGATTGGCATTCCATTGCTGTTTTTATTATATATGTATATGACTTCATATATCTTTCAAATGTTTTGCCATTCTTGATACCATATTATATAAAGTAGCATTTTATATATAAGTGTTGATACCGTGTGTACAAGTTGTGATTCCCACCTCTTTCACGAACCATATGAAAGCATTCTACTTTCTTAGTATCGATTACTAACTTAACGATCATCCACACTTCTTGTGACAATGGCCCAAAGAATTAATATTCTGCTCTGTGAAGTGTCGATATCCAAATGTATATATAAAAAAAGAATTCCAAACGATAGAATTTTTTGGTTTTCTTTTTTTTATCTTATCTGTATCCTTCTCTATTATTTTCTTTGGAGTGTTTGAATGATTTATTCTCTATTTATTTTAACTAAATATAAAGTTATTATGGTGCTTTTAGCAAAAAAAATAAAAAATAAAAAAAAAATGTAACTTTTCAAATGTCAAATAGGTGAAACTTACTACTCCATGCCTATATTGCACTAAAATAGGTAAGTATTACGCTAAAAAAAAGTAACTACTCGTCGTTAGGTTGGAGACCGACGGTGCAATACTCTTAGATAGTTTTACTAAGGGTGTGTTTGAGCCACATTATTTTGAAAGAATGCATTATGTAATAGTAGATTGATGGAGAATGTGTGGTTGAAAAAGAAGGAAAAGTTACTGACGTGATGAAAAATATTATTTTATTGAAGAATGTGTGATTGAAAATGAATAGAAGAATGAAAATGAAAATTTATGTGTATCAAACAGGGTTTAAAGCTCTCATTGAATCTTTATATATAAACTACTAATCATAAAAGCTCTTATGGTCGATTCTAAAATGTTGTAAGCAAAATTTAATTTGACGTTATTTGTCATTAATGAAATTACATTATCTTATCGTAGACTTCATTTATAACTTATAAGACAAAATATGTACCATCTTAAATGTGGTAATAAAGAAACTCGTCAAATAATCTTTGCATGTTTATTGATATGTTGATAAAGAAACTTGTCAAATACATTGATTAATGGATGCGGAATACTTGTTTGGGTATTTTGGAACACATTTCAGTTCGAGGTGGATTTAGAGAATGTGCCCTCGTTTGACACACATTCTTGCAAAATTCATTTTCAATCACATGTTCAATAAAATAATATTTTCTATCACATTAATAACTTTTTCTTACTTTTTAACCGCATATTTCCCATCATATCACTATTTAAAATACATTATNGTTCGAGGTGGATTTAGAGAATGTGCCCTCGTTTGACACACATTCTTGCAAAATTCATTTTCAATCACATGTTCAATAAAATAATATTTTCTATCACATTAATAACTTTTTCTTACTTTTTAACCGCATATTTCCCATCATATCACTATTTAAAATACATTATTTCTTCAATATATCCATCAAACACACATTAAATTTATTGGATGCTTATATTTAAGAATTCTGCTGGATGTACAGAAACTGTACACCACAGAAATACATCAGACCACACACAAGCAGGTAGGGCCTGCTATTTTTTGTAATATTTAAATATACTGTGGGGCTCACTGTTCATCTCTTCTGATCATTTTCTGTGAATTGTGATTTCCTAAGGGAATAAGCGTATATTTAGAGCCTGTTTGGTAGGGCTACTAATCAGATTAAAATTGAAAATATGGCCGTTGTTGGGTCCCACTCGTCTAATAAAAGTCAACAATAACGGCTAGTTTTTTAATTTTAATCCGATTTTAATCTCTACCAAACAGGCTCTAAATTTTTTTTTATTTTTGAAATCATCTAGGGAGATATATTTGATTCAAAAAGCAAGCATTTCTCCAAGGAAAACAAAT
>CAIGRR010505058.1:0-18094 GCA_903798365.1 Fraxinus sp. 1973-6204
TTCCCAAAAAAAAAAAAAAAAGATTATCGGTTGGGCCAAATTGGCCCAGTTTCACCAAAAAAAAAAAAAAGAAGAAGAAGAAGAAGGTAGAACGGAGAAGATGAACCAGCACTCAAGCACGGTTAGAAATCATAAGTTACCGGCGACCTGACGAAATTCTCAACTGTTTTGGCGGTCCAACGGAGCCCAGTACACGCAGCGGCCCCCAGCCGGGTGCTGAGTCCATCCCTAGCGCCATATGTGGAAAGATCGATTAAAAAGTATGCCGTTCTTCGGGAGGATGTTTAGGAACATATCTTGTGTGGGCTCAGAATAGCAGCTTGAAAATGGTGCCAGAGTTGCTGCTGCTGCTGCTTGATTTGTCTGGCTTCTTCAACTAAAGGCATTTATAGATCATTGAGGCGATAAATACCTCTCCATTTCGAACACACAAGTCTACTAGTAGTCCACCATATCTTTTACCTTATATCACTTGTCTTTTTTCTGCAAAAATTAGCAATCTCGGGTCATGAACATTGTGTAGATGGAAATCCTCTACTTCATAGAATTATGTGATTCATTTAATTGTATCTATCATTTAATGTTACTTATATACCACTTAAATCGTTGCTGGAATTATTTTATTGTAAATATTTTGTAAATTGGTTTGAATGAATGAACATTACTATTCCCCTATTTGTTGTAAATTAAAATCAGATTTTTAGTATATTTTGATAAAATGTGTAGTTGAAAAGTTGTGGGTCCTATGAAATATATAATTAAAATTAATTATTAACTTTGACTTAAAATTAAAATCAGATTTTAATTTGTACCGAATATGGGATATGTACAGTTTGGTTCAAAACAAAAAAGTGTTAGTTGGGCTACGAGGCCGACAGTAGGTTGAATTGGTACTAAAATATAGGATTAAATGATTATATCCTCAACAAGTAATATTTTAAAATAAAAAATACTAGTAATTATATTTACATTACAATTTTTGTTTATTGCATCACATTTTAATTATAGTGAAGATCGTCAATCTTTATTTAGTGTAGCACTTAATCTTCAACCTTCTATTAGTTAACGCATCTTATCATTGATGAAAATTTATGTCCCAAAAATTCATTAAAAAACTCATTTGTCCCTCATATATTAAGTGAAATAGAAAAAATAACAAATATCAAAGTTTAAAGCATGCTAACAAAATACTTTTAAGAAAATCAATGGGGACAAAATGTGTTAGTTAGTTTAAGGTTAAAGATAAGAATGTGATGAAAAACTAAAAAAATTGAATATTGTGGTGTAAAACTTAAAGCATTTTTCCGTCCAACAGAGGAAATCTGATGGATTTTTTGACTAATGGCACTGTATAAAATTTTCAGCTTCACAAGCGCAGGTGAAAGTATTTCACGGTATGTATGGTTCATTGTATTGGATTGATTGAAGAGATCCACACGATATAAGTTTGTTGAGAGTTATCTAATTTCATGCACCAAAGGTGTTTCATATTGGAAATTTAATTTTTCATAGGAGACCGGAGCTCTCTAAAATCTTAGCCGTAACATATTGCAATATTTTATGTTACAGAGATCTTGCCAAAAGAGTTAGGAAGATGCCCACCAAGGAAGACGATAATCGAAATCCATTTGGTTAGAAAACATGGGGGCTGAAGGCTACGGCAGTATGTCCTTTGTAAGGGGGAAAGCTTGGTAAGCGGACATCGACCTTTCCTATGCTTTTGTCTCCACGGAAGGACAGTATGCGGGCAGTCCTTATGCACTAAATGCGCAATCTTTAAGGACAACTAAGGCATAAGTAAGCACCTATAAGGAGGGCTAAAGTACGTGTATGAGGTCGAGAATCCATCGAGTGACATTAGGCTTTCATGGCCTTTGTTGGAACGGCTTTGCTACCTGTACATCAAGGTGTACACAAGGAGTTACACCCCTCTCACATGGGGGGTGGGACCCACTTTAATAAAAAAATATTATTCAAGTGGGTCCCACCCCATGTGAAAGGGGTGTAACCTTGTGTACACCTTTTGATGTACAAGTAGATAATTTCTTGTTCGAAACATGAGGGGGCCCAATTCGCTATGCTATGAGTTGCGCTAAGTATACGGTAACACTCGAATGATATTGAGGAAAGCACTCTAAAATGTCTCGTATGCTAACTTGTGTGTATTGTCTATGGGTTCTAATCTTGTTGTGAGCGTCCGTTGACTAGAAATGCGATCATAGGGCGACACCACATATAGCTGGGTGAATAGGTGTTGACACTAGGGAACGAGTATGCTGTGAAGGCACTTATAATTAGGCATAGATTAACAGATGGGTCCTTAAGCTAGGTACTGACAAAGGACATGAAGGTAAGCGTTAAATTAAAATGCCCAAAGAAAATGACGAGCGCAAGGATTGTGTTGTGGAGCATGCGAATGACCCTCAATGCTTCGGACATAGCTAGGATACCTCTTTTCCAACGAGTATGCTTCAAGAGGCCCGCATGTTCTAAATGGGCATGCGAGCAATCTAGAAGATGTGTATTATGAATAGGCAAACCCCTTGGCATCAAGAGCAACACAAGGATACATTCTCTGTTTACACTCTGTAAACTTTTGCGATTGAAATATGTAATGATCATGTCTAGACTCACGAACAATGTTTAAAAATCGAGCTAGCCCGACCAATTCAATCGGGAAAATCGGGAACCGGGACCAAAACTTGTCCGATTAGATTTATAAAACCTCTAATTAAAAATCTGTCTCAAAATTCGTTAAAAGCCAATTTTTGGAAAACTTGTGACCCGTTCCTGGTTTAACCAGTTCAACCTATGTAAAAGTATAATATTTGAATTTCTAAAAAATCATAGTTCGATCCCGATTCAACCTTGGTTCAACCTTTTAATCCTTAACCCCCATTTTTTTAGGTCGAAGACCAGGTTAGTTTTTAAAACATTGCTCACGAAGGAAGTTGGCGAAATGTAGAGGAACGAAGTGAGACTACTGCTCATATGTGCGAGAAATAGTCAGGATTTAATCGCTGTAAGGTGGATACCTGGATATCAAAAAAAAAGAAAAGATATCTTTGTATTATTACACTAATTCAGTATACAAAATATTAAAGACAGTTTTTTGTTGGAATAATTGCCCATGTTTCAGGAACGGATTACAGTTTGGACTAATATGAATTTTTTTTTTCAACTAAAAAAAATTAATGGGCTGGGGTCCGTTGCCCTGTTTGGTCAGGATTAAAATTCAAATTTAAATTTAAATTAAAGTCAACAATTAGTTTTAACTATACATTTTATAGGAGCACAATTTTCAACCACATTTATCGAAATTTATTTCGGTAGAGATTAAAATCAGATTAAAATTGAAAAATTAGCCGTTATTGTTGACTTTTATTAGACGAGTGGGACCCAATAACGACCATATTTTTAATTTTAATTGAATTTTAAGCTGTATTATTTAGGACGTGTTCGGTAGAGATTAAAATCGGATTAGAATTGAAAAATTAGTCGTTATTGTTGACTTTTATTAGACGAGTGAGACCCAATAACGGTCATATTTTTAATTTTAATTGAATTTTAAGCTGTACCAAACAAGCTCTAAAAATCTGATTTTAATCCTTACCAAACAAGGACAATGGGCCATAATTTAATTATTCATCGATCGTGTTACCTGTTGACGTGACTCATCACTCACATAACCTAATCCCTCTAATGTAGCTAGATAGTGTCAAAGGAGCACCAAAAAGAAAATGGGCAATAGGAGTAAATAAGAAAATAATCATAACAATTTTGATATAAATGATGCACTAAAACAACTGATAATATTAAGCCCTGTTTAATGGGATTATAATCTGATTTTTATTAGATTTTGATAAAAAATGATGAATTGCGTGATTGAAAAATTGTGGGATCCATAAAATATGTACTTAAGATTAATTATTGACTTTGATTTAGATTAAAATATAAATCTTAATTTCTACCAAACAGTGGCAAGAAAGAAATATATTAAAATTATTATTATTTTAATTTATATAAATTTAGAGTTTTTTTTACACGAATCCTTCTTTATCGTTATTTTATCTTGGTAATTTTATCGGGAGATTTAAAATAATTAAATTCTTAACAATTTTAACAATCGAAGTTAACTTTGGCTTACGTCCACTTTCTTATAACTTGGTTTATCAAGATCGTGTTGTTCATATAAGCAGATCATAAGATTTAACGAAATTTTATGCTGATTGTCAATTTATCATGTCCTTAATTTATTTAGGACTCGGGATGATAATCGGAGCTAAAGTACTAATTAAACACGCAAACATCATCACAAATATTAATTTCCCTACCTTTGGGATCAATATTCATGCAAGTTGATCATTGATGTTCACGAAAATATCTTTTGAATTAACACCATCGTAAGTATACAGTTAGTTAACAAGTAATAAAGTGAATTTGAGTTCAAATATCATCCCACAGAAATTGATTTAGTTCAATTTTAATTACCGAGACATTAACAGAAACAATAAACGTTATGTTTTTGCTTGTCAAAAAATTATAACTAAAATAAACTGCTTATGCAATTATGAATGAATTAAATGCAAATTATGCTAAATCCAAGTTAATGTATTTTAATAAATGACGAGCGCATTAGGATCCCAAATTCCCATGTAATAGTCTTCTTTAGCCTTAGTTCTACACTTTGATAACATAGTTTAATTTTGAAGAATCAATGTTCCTATTTTATTCAATAATCTCTCTCGAGTAATGTTAAACATACTTGCATATATGATCCGATTATATTTCTATGACGAATGCGAACATCTAAGTATGTGTGAATTTTTATGAATACATAAAGGTTCACATAGAGTGTAATAATATATTTTTATCCTCTATTGTAGCCTATGACGATTTACATTGTTATGTGGTCGCATAGTACATTTATCCATACGGTCGCGTAGGTGGCTTCAGGACATTCTAGGGTTGAAGTTGGTTGAGCTATGCTATAGCATGCGATTGAACTATGTTAAAGTATAATACATTTTCGAAGGAAAATTTTTAGTTTCTTTGTATGACTCACTCTTATGGAAACAATATTTGTGATGTTTTTTTAAAGATCTAGGGTCATATAGAAACATATTACCACGCATTACAATATATTAGAGAGCATAGAAGACGACAAAAAAAAAAAATCAAAAGAGATTCCACGACATCAAGATCCATATTTTGGGTGATATTTACTCTATATAATTCCTTTTTTTTTTTTTTTTTTTTTTTCTCAATATCATGTTAAGTTAGATTTCTTTGTGTTAGGAGAATGAATAACATTGTAATATGAATTTTTAATCTTTAATTTTACATACTTGACGTTGAAAACACGTTTTTGGATATTGAATGATTTATATGATTTTCTTTTCTCAACAATTATTGTGCAACATAGCTGTGTGAATGTGGTGGCCTATTTATGCATTCGAAAGAAAGGAAGTAGGTTCGACATATATAAATTGTTATAGGGTCAGATAAGAGAAATAAATATACTGCTATATTCNATATTTGATATTGAAAACATGTTTTGGATTTTGAATGATTTATATGATCATCGTTTCTCTATAATTATTGTGCACGGTAATTATATTAATTTTGTGACTTATTTTATGAATTCGAAAGAAAGAAAATGGACTGGACAAGGAGAAAGTTCATTTTTTACATTTTAGTCCTCGAACTCTATTTTCTCGTTTCTTGATCTCTTATCTCGCATCTTCTTCTTCCAATACTTCATTCCTTTGCTCAATTGTTCTTCAACTCTTTCACACCTTCGTTTCTTCTTCTAGATCATCTTTTGGTTATTTGCACTTTGATACCCAAACTTTGATTTTCTTCCATTTTCTTAGGTTTTTAGTGTTGGTTATTTTGTGAAAAAATGATTAATTTGTAACGTGTCAAGGACCTATGGTGCAATTTTTATAAATTGGGTTATGAGGTATAGGGTTTGAGTATGAAAAGAGGAGAAAGACGACACCGCATTTTCGCTAGCTTCTCGTCCAGTTGGCGCTTGAGCGACAAAAATAGAAGGTATGTTGCCCGCTAGTCGCTAAGCTCTCGCTCGAGCGACAGGTCGATTCGAAAAACCCTATTATGTTGTTTTGAAGTATTTTTCCGGCTCATTCAACCTAATTACCTTATCTTATAAACACTCAAACCTATGCACGAATTGGAGGGTGGTTGTTTATTCTGTCTCTTCTCTATAACATATTCAAGAATCTATTTATACATTGATTTCATCCTTTCACTCTTGATTTTATACAACCACATATTTGGGAAAAACATCAAACACATTGAATCCGAAACACCACCGACTTCCTATTGGTCATAGGAATATACTTTCTTAGTTGAATTTCATATGTTGCTGGAAGTTGAGAAAGGTTGGACTACAAGCGCGGGAAGAGTACAAAGTATTGGAGTAGGTTTTTGGAATTCTACTTGGAATAGACAATTGTAGAAGATCTTGGAGCAGGTTTTGGAGCAGACCTTGAAGTTAGCAGGAAATAGATCGAGAAGTCTAGTGGAGTTGGCTAGATAGCTTCTGACTGTAACTCACTCCGTACTGTTTATAGTGGAGGTAACTAGCTTGATCCCGAAATTTTTATCCAGGTAGGGTTGCTCCATAATCATTTTGGTGTTCGTTATTTATTGCTTTCTTTATTATTGCGATAATTCAACATATGATAATTGGACTTGTATACTTAATCATATATAAATAATTAAAAGTGACTTGTTGCTTTTGATTGATGAATTCCGCACGTAGGATCAAAACTAAAAACAGATAAATAACAACCATTCGATAACTTAAAATTCGTTAAATTGGTAATCAATGAACTGTTAAGTTGTATCCAGCGAAACACCCCGATTTTTCACATTTTAGTCATTTTTCGCTTATTCCTCTTAAATTTCACCATATTCATCATCTGCAAAACAAAATTTAATAGAATTAAGTCTTATTTCAAGATATTTACTTACAATTATCCATAATATGGTCTATATAAGTGTGTAAAACCCACTTATTTATTGACAAGAAAAAGTGAGAAATGTACCCACAATTAGTATTCTAATCCCACTGCCACAAACACCTGAAATTTAGTGCATGATTAATTTTATATCATGCAACTTCATTGCTTAAACTAAGATTAGTGGAGAAGATTATGGGCCACTGATTCTAACTTTTGTAATCATTTTCCTTTTCCTTTCCACTTTCATATATACATAGTTACATAGCCANGTGCATGATTAATTTTATATCATGCAACTTCATTGCTTAAACTAAGATTAGTGGAGAAGATTATGGGCCACTGATTCTAACTTTTGTAATCATTTTCCTTTTCCTTTCCACTTTCATATATACATAGTTACATAGCCATTTCTCCTACTTAACACCCAAAATTCTCTCTATCTATACATAAATAATACATACAAATTCTGGGTTTTCATTTTTCTTGATGCCGCTGCCACAGTATCCTGTGAAACCTGCACAAATGGCTATGTTTTTTCTGTTTTCTTTAATACTGGTAATGGATATTACAGTCAGTGGATGGAGATATGGATTTAATGGTTTGAGTATGAATTATTACATGATGAATTGTCCATTCGCTGAGGGAGTTATAAAGGATACTGTTAATAGAGCTTTGCTGTCTGATCCCACTCTTGCTGCAGGCTTGGTCAGGATGCATTTCCATGACTGCTTTATCCAGGTTCTCTCTCTCTCTCTCTCAATTTAAAGTCTTCTGCGTGAATCTTTTTCCACAATGTGATAAAGTTCGCTATCTATCAACCTATCACAATTTTCTTCCATTATCTGAACTTGAGACGTGCTAGGGAAGACAAAGAAAAAGAATAGTATGAGCTACACCGCGCACGCAATTATTGAATGCGCGTATGGATGCTAATTTTTATTTTTTCTATTTTGTTGAAATAGGGATGTGATGGATCAGTACTACTTGACTCTACTAAAGATAACAAAGCAGAAAAAGACTCCCCAGCAAATTTAAGTTTGAGAGGTTATGAAATAATCGATCAAGCCAAGGAAGAACTTGAAATGCAGTGTCCAGGAGTTGTTTCTTGTGCTGATATTCTTGCAATGGCTGCAAGGGATGCTGTTTTCTTTGTAAGATTTATCAAAACTAAACTCTCATTTGGATTTGTGTCGTTGGAAGTAACTTATGAGTCGCTGAAGTTCGTTTTGCTACAATCAAGTCATTATGTCTTTTTGTATTAGGCTGGAGGGCCAGTGTATGACATACCTAAAGGAAGAAGAGATGGAAGAAGTTCGAAAATAGAAGACACGATCAACCTTCCTTCACCAACCTTAAACAGTTCTGAGCTTATAAGGATGTTTGGGCAACATGGTTTTACTGCTCAAGAAATGGTGGCTTTGTCTGGTAATTAATAATAATTTCTACAAATTTTAATCAACTCTTCAAATATCTGCTGTCTCAGTTCTTGATGGTGTTGATTTATAGGAGGGCACACACTAGGAGTGGCAAGATGTTCGTCATTCAAACACAGATTGAGCAACTTCGACACCACTAATGATGTGGATCCTACGTTGGACACAAAATTTGCAAAAACACTGTCCAAAACATGCGGGGCAGGGGACAACGCTGAGCAGACCTTTGATTCAACAAGAAACAGTTTTGACAATTATTATTACAATTCACTGCAGAGGAAAAATGGTATACTTTTTTCTGATCAAACTTTGTTTGCAAGTGCAGCAACTAGAGGAATTGTGAATGGTTATGCCATGAACCAGGCTATGTTCTTCCTAGATTTCCAACAAGCAATGGTGAAAATGAGTATGCTTGATGTTAAAGAAGGGTGGAAAGGAGAAGTTCGAGCTAACTGTCGTCTAATTAACTGATGTGTATGTAGAGGGTATATTTATGTAAATTTTTCTCATGATGTTGTGTTGTTATCTTTACTCCAAACATTTTTTTAATGAAGATGTTTTAGCATACTTGTGTTTCTTGAAAATAAATTGATTTTATGAACAATTGTTAGTAAAAGTAACAAGGGGATAATGAATTCTCTGCCCTTGTCTACTTTTTCTTGTTAACGATTCAAACATTTTCCCACTTGAACAACATAATTAAACAACAAATATTCACATAACCAATAATTTCGAACAAAAAGTGGTTATTTCAGTATCTTTCATATCAAAATGACTAAACACCGTATGTTATCTCCCGCAATAGATCAATATCATCATATGTGAGCATATCATCTACCTATAACATGAAAATTATGCATCTATTCCCATTAGCCTCAAGGTACATATATTTATCAACAAATTATTATAGAAATAACGTAAAAACACTTTCAAAAATCAACACTCAACCCTTTAGAGTAAATCGAGTTTAAATAGTTGTGGTGGTGACGGCGATGGCGATGGCGGCTACGAAACTTATCCGAATTATTTTCCCTAAATTGTGCACACTATAGTGTGATTCATAAAATGGAAAAAGTCAAAAACTGAAACAACAATATTGTTGTTAAAGAATTTCCACATAGCAACAAAAGAATCGGATCACATACCCCTCTTTGTCTTTACAACTACCCTCCAATCGCCAAGAAAAGTTCCCTTCTATCAGTATCTTTATTTAAAATTCACTATTACTCTCAATTTATTGATCAATACAAAGGTTTGTGATTTTTTTTTTCCATAAATCTTTAAAGATTATGCATTTTCCCCCTGTTAGTACAATGCCAAGTTTGAATGATATTAGTTGTTCTGGTTCAATTTTTTGACATTGCAGGTAAAAAAAATGGCTCAGATTCTGCTTCATGGAACTCTTCATGTTACGATCTTTGAAGTTGATAGGCTGCACGGTGATGTAGGTGGTGGTGGTGGGCATTTCTTCCGCAAGGTATAGCTTTGTGTTCAAAATTCGATTGGCACTATTTCTTTTCACTTTGTTGCTCTTTTTGAGTGGGGTTCGATCTATCTTGAGGAATCGTTAAGGTTTGATTCATCCATTTTGATTGCATCTAAGCCACTTCTGGTTTTTAATTGATTACATTTGGCAATGATAGGGGGTCTAGTCCATTTTCTGATTCTGCTGAATTTGACAAGAATTTAACATTTACAGGCAGAGCAATGTTTGATGATTCAAGTTACTTCAAATCTTAGGACTCTTCGATGTGCGGACAAATTTTATTTATAATCTTCTTTCATTGTTTGAAGGATGTGTTAAAATGAAATATTTTATTCTGTTGTATTTAACAGCACTCTTTAATTGTATTCATATTCTTGATTTTGTGCACTTAACTGTTTCATTTGCTTTTGCTTTTGTTTTTTTTTTCTCATCGATGGAATATTCTTGCAGGTGATGGAGAACATTGAAGAGACAGTTGGTTTCGGAAAAGGAACTCCCAAAATTTATGCTACTATTGATTTGGAAAAGGCAAGAGTTGGGAGGACTAGAATGATAGAAAATGAACCTAACAACCCAAAGTGGTACGAGTCTTTTCACTTGTACTGTGCTCATATGGCATCGAATGTGATATTTACTGTTAAAGATGATAATCCCATCGGTGCAACTTTAATTGGAAGAGCTTATGTACCAGTTCAAGAACTCTTGGAAGGGGAAGAAGTAGATAGGTGGGTTGAGATATTGGATAAAGACAAGAATCCTACAAGTGAAGGCTCTAAGATCCACGTGAAGCTACAGTATTTTGATGTATTTCGAGATTGTAACTGGGCTCATGGAATTAGAAGTTCTAAGTATCCTGGGGTGCCATATACTTTCTATGCTCAGAGAACAGGATGTCGGGTTTCTTTGTACCAAGATGTTCATGTACCGGACAATTTTATTCCAAAAATCGCCCTAGCTGGAGGAAAGAATTACGAGCCTCACAGATGTTGGGAAGATGTTTTTGATGCAATCATCAATGCCAAGCACTTGATTTACATTACTGGATGGTCAGTATACACTGAAATTGCCTTGATAAGGGACTCAAGGAGGCAAAAGTCAGGAGGAGACGTTACCCTTGGCGAACTGCTTAAGAAAAGAGCAAGTGAAGGTATTAAAGTTCTTATGCTTGTATGGGACGACAGAACCTCTGTGGGTCAGTTGAAGAAAGACGGTTTAATGGCTACTCATGATGAAGAGACAGAAATCTACTTCCAAGGTTCTGATGTACATTGTGTCTTATGCCCTCGCAATCCAGATAATGGCGGAAGCATTATTCAGGACATGCAAATATCCACCATGTTTACTCATCACCAGAAGATTGTTGTGGTGGATAGTGATATGCCTGGTGGAGGATCACAAAAGAGGAGAATCGTGAGTTTTGTGGGGGGTCTTGACCTCTGTGATGGAAGATACGACACCCCGTTCCATTCACTTTTCAGGACACTGGATACTGCCCACCATGATGATTTCCATCAGCCAAATTTCACTGGTGCTGCAATCACAAAAGGTGGACCAAGGGAACCATGGCACGACATTCATTCTCGTTTGGAAGGACCAATTGCTTGGGATGTTTTATTTAATTTCGAACAGAGGTGGAAGAAACAAGGTGGGAAGAACATATTACTTAACTTGAGAGAGCTCGATGATATTATTCCCCCATCTCCAGTGATGTTTCCAGATGATCATGAGACATGGAATGTTCAGTTATTTCGATCTATTGATGGCGGGGCAGCTTTTGGATTCCCTGAATCGCCGGAAGATGCAGCAAGAGCAGGTCTTGTTAGTGGGAAAGATAATATAATTGACCGAAGCATTCAAGATGCATACATTAATGCTATACGACGAGCGAAAAATTTTATATATATTGAAAACCAGTATTTTCTTGGAAGCTGTTTTGGGTGGCATTGCCAAGATATCAAGGTTGAGGACATCGGAGCTCTTCATCTCATTCCAAAGGAGCTTTCGCTGAAAACTGTCAGTAAGATTGAGGCTGGGGAAAGGTTTACTGTCTATATTGTAGTCCCAATGTGGCCTGAAGGGATTCCAGAAAGCGCATCAGTTCAGGCTATATTAGATTGGCAGAGGAGGACAATGGAAATGATGTACAAGGATATAATTCAGGCCCTTCAAGCTAAGGGCATTGAGGAGGACCCGAGAAATTATTTGACGTTCTTCTGCCTTGGTAATCGCGAGACAAAGAAGAGTGGAGAGTATGAACCATCAGAAAAACCAGAACCTGATTCTAATTATCTAAAAGCTCAGGATGCTCGGCGCTTCATGATCTATGTTCATACCAAGATGATGATAGGTAAGCATTGGCTTTATAATGTAATTGTTATATGCTACTGTGTAATGTGTTGATGATCTTTTTTATTTCGCAGTGGACGATGAATACATAATCGTTGGATCAGCCAACATCAACCAAAGATCAATGGATGGTTCAAGGGATTCAGAGATAGCCATGGGAGCGTACCAACCATATCATTTGGTTACAAGGCAAACTGCTCGGGGTCAGATTCATGGTTTCCGTATGGCACTATGGTACGAACACCTTGGTATGCTCGACAACACTTTCCTCCACCCAGAAACCGAGGAATGTATAATGAAGGTGAACCAGATTGCTGACAAATACTGGGATCTATACGCCAGTGAAAATCTTGAACATGATCTTCCTGGTCACCTCCTCCGCTATCCCATTGGTATTGCTAGTGAAGGAGATGTCACGGAACTGCCAGGAACGGAGTTTTTCCCTGATACCAAAGCTCGTATTCTAGGTACTAAATCTGACTACCTTCCACCGATCCTTACTACCTAATGAGGTACAAGAATTGGATCGTCATTTCTAAGAAATACTGGTGTTTGTAGCTAATAAGAAATGGTACTAGTTTGACATTATAGATCTTCAGAGTTCTTTATGAGAGCTGGTGACACTGTTTTCGGGTTTAGATGTCTTACCGACTCGATGTGATTAGGAGTATTAAGTGGTCTAAACGCTAGTTTTTTGAGCTGTCTGTTAGTTTTACAAAACAAATGTTGCTCATTGAAGTTCATTGTTCTTCCTTGGATAGAATGACTATTGAGTTATCTTCACTTCTTTCATTGGATCAGATTTTCTAGCCTACTCTCCTATAAAATTTCCTTGAATGTAAGTAAAGAAGCATTTAACTACTGCTGAGTTTTCTAGCCTATTAGGCGAATGGTATTTTGGAAAGCGGAAGCAAGACCGAGATGGGTGGTCTATAATTTCTTCTACCATGTTAATTTTCATAAAATCAGAATTACAGGGCACGTTTAGTACTTTAAGTCGATCATGATTCGATAGGATTAACAACTCATAAAGAAAATAACCTAAATCATGAAATCTAGTTGAGAGGTCCTCAAATTTGGTCCACAAGGGGGAAAAAATTGTCAAATTTCAGCCCCTTTATGGCCCCCATTTTATTCTAAAAAAATTATTCTCTCTTTTATTTTTAATCACACAATCTTTCATAAAATAACATTACACGTAAATCGAAAAATTTTCCTTTTTTTTTCAACCACACATCTATAATATATTAAGCCCCTGTTTGGTACACATTAAAATTTTCATTTTCATTCTTCTATTCATTTTCAACCACATTCTTCAATAAAATAATATTTTCCATCACATCAATAACTTTTCCTTCTTTTTCAACCTTACATTCTCCATCAATCTACTATTCTATAGTACATTCTTTTAAAATAATGTGGCTCAAACACACCCTAAATATCATATCAAGTGAGAATAATTTTTTTGACGATTTTAACATTGTTACAATTCAATTATTTCAATAATATCTTATTTTTCGTTTTTTAATATGTATTTAATTTACAAGCTGTAATAAATGCTATATTTAATTCACAATTAATTAAGATTAACATTCATGTAATTAATATTAATTAGAATTTTACATTCACATTCAAGTTCATGTCGCCGTTACTAATTCTCAATTAATTAATATTAACATTCATTTAATAAATAGTAATTAGAATTTCAATTTCAAATTCAAGGATGCAGTTCATTATTCGTGTCCATGTCTGCTAATTAGTATCCAATTTCACTTAATTGAAAATTAAATTATATGCATTTAATATAAATGATTTAACATTCATTGTCTCGTATATATTCCTTGGTATTAATTCTAAATTAATTAATTTCCACGTTAATTCATGTACCGCATTTGCCATTCATCTTCATTTATGCATTTAATTGCAATTCTAATACCCACATTCAAGTATGTATTTCGCTATTTATGTGCATGTATAATAATTAACACTAATTTTCAGGGCTTACATTTATCTTATATTTAGATCAAAATAATTTATGAAAGGTTAAATATTACTTCTACGACACTTATAAAGTATTTCAGAACCACGTTCAACGCACACATTCAGTTTGACTAGTTTTTTAAAAGTGGGACTAAAATGGAGATGCACGCAATTTCAAAATTTTATACTTGAAGTGGCGACTAAGCGAGAACTACGTTTAAAACATTGTTTATTTACTTTTACACAATGACAATAAATTACATAAGAATTTAGCGACGAACTATTTCGTTGGTAAAATTCCCTACATAATCCATTAGTAGAAATAAATAAAAATTAAATTAATAATTCTCCACCGGATTAGTCCATCGGTAATTATATAAAAAATATCAAAAATGTTTTAAAAAACCACACACATTTCAAAAAACGTAAAAAACATTTCTATGACAACAAAGATTGTGAAGAAAAGGAAAATAACAAAAATGATACGTAAATTGTGAAAACAGGGAGACTGTCTTGGACACCATAAATTTTATGATTAACAATAAATTTCTATATTTTAAAAAGTAATAAAAATATTATCTTCTAAAATTTTAAAAAAATTTGGTTTGGACCCTAACTTCTCATATTTGCTAAGCTCAATATTCAGTCCCCTATAGTCCCCTAAGACGTTGGACCATGACCTATTCAAGAGGGTAGGGGCTTGATTAATTCGATGACTTTTGCACTGGACATACTGAATAATACAAGCGTAACAAACTCGTTCTATCGTACTATTGGTATATTATAAAAAATAGTGTAAGCACCCCCAATACGCGTGTTTGACTTAAACTTGCTAAGATTTATAGGACGTTGATTGATTGCTCTATTGAATAAAGTTAGCTGATACTTGTATAATACATATTTGTCTAATTATGTTATCTCATTTATATTGACCAGTCTAAATTAATACCATAAATAATTTACATTAATAAATTAAAGTTGTACGATAATTAGTAACTTAAAAATAAAGATATACATTCACGTGCAATCAATTTAACAGTGGTCAATTGGTCATGTAATCTATAATTATCTCTATTACATAATTAATAACTTAAAATAAATCAATAGCGATATTTATATCTAAATTATTTTGTCAATTAATTAAAATATTTTATTAGTAATTTAATCAATTTTGAAAAAAAAAAAACCTTTGATTTAGATTTAGCTCACATTGATTTAAATAAAATTAAATTGATAAAAGTTGATGGAATGTATAGTTAAGAAGTTGTAACTCTCATATAACATGTGATTAAAAGTAATTGTTAACTTTGACTTAAATTTTAATCAATTTCTTTAGTTAAATCAGATAAGACTTAATTCAAGTTGGTTAACTTGGAACCAATGGGGTAAAAAAAATTTAATTTTTAAATTTAACTTTATCCCCTCAAGTTTTATGATTGAACCAAATCTCTCTTGAACTTTAGATTTTTTCCAAAATATTTACACACCTGTTACCCAAATTAGTTACCAATTAATTATTTAACTGAATTTTTTACCAACTAAATTATTTTTAGAAATCCGAAATTTCAAATAATTTTAGGAAATTTCTAAAGATTTTAATTTTTATTTCCTTCGAATTTCATGCCCGACCAATTTGTTCGCTTACTTTGAAAAATCCATCAGATTGAACTTTCTAGCCCAAGTTGTTTACAAATTAATTTCAAGCCGAAAACAATGAGAAAAAGTCTCGAAAAATAGAAGATTTTCGTTTATTTTATTATAACAAGAAATTACATATGGCGGGAAATTACATCGACCCGCCCCTTGAGGTCATGGACATCTTTTTCCTGGGTTCAAGTTCGTCCATGAAGTCTTCATTTCCATAGGAACCCCCATCTATGGGCTTTCATTTCCATCTCCTTTCTAAAAAACATTTGACAGTTATTGGAGGTGAGAGTAAATAAATATCCAACGATGTGGAGGGAAATGTACAGTAATTTGAACACTATCAAATGAGAAATATCGATCGGAAGAAATTGCCCCCTCCTTAAAGGTCAATATACCCAATTTTTTAATTTTTCAGATCAACTAACGGTATTTTGGATGATTTTCATCCAAAGGGACCACTGATGCATATTTTTGAAAGGCTAGGGACCTCTGCGACACAAAATGAAGGTTAGGGTAAAGTTTACAAAAAATAAAAAAGTCAGGGACCTTTGCTACAATTTCCCCTTGAGATTTTGATTGTGTGCGCGCCACTTTTTTAAGTTTTCATTACCTTTTTGAGTTACAAACATCACTTTTTAATAAAAGTGAATTGTATGTCACTTTTTTTTTAAAATTATTTTGTCAATTAATTAATATATTTTCTTAGTAGTTTAATAAATTAAAAAAAAAAACTTTTGATTTAGATTTAGCCCACATTGATTTAATTAAAATTAAATTGATAAATGTTGATGGAATATATAATTGAAAAATTTGTAAGTCTCATATAACATGTGATTAAAAGTAATTGTTAACTTTGAATTAAATTTTAATCAATTTTCTTAGTTAATTCAAATATGACTTAACACAAGTCGGTTAAATTGGAACCAATGGGGTAAAAAAAATTTAAAATTTAAAATTTTAACTTTATTCCCTCAAGTTTTATGATTGAACCAAATCTCTCTTGAACTTTAGATTTTTTCCAAAATATTTACACACCCATTACCCAAATTAGTTACCAATTAATTATTTAACTGATTTTTGTACCAACTAAATTATTTTTAGAAATCTGAAATTTCAAGTAATTTTAGGAAATTTCTAAATATTTTAAAATTTATTTTTGGTCCTCCAAATTTCATGCCCGACCAATTTGTTCGCTTACTTAGAAAAATCCATCAGATTGAACTTTCTATCCCAAGTCGTTTACAAATTAATTTCAAGCCGAAAACAGTGAGAAAAGGTTTCGAAAAATAGAAGATTATGTTTATTTTATTTTAACGAGAAATTACATGTGGCGGGATATTACATCGACCCACGTCTTGAGGACGTAGACATCTTTTTCATGGGTTCAAGTTCGTTCATGAAGTATTCATCTCCACAGGAAACCCTCGTCTATAGGCATTCATCTACATTTCCTTTCTGAAGAGCATTTGAAAGTTATTGGAGGTGACAGTAAATAAATATCCAACGTTATGGAGGGAAATGTACAGTGATTTGAACACTATCAAATGCGAAATATCGATTGGAAGAAATTGCCCCCTCCTTAAAAGGTCAATATACCCGATTTTTTTTTTAATTTTTCAGGTCAACTGACGGTGTTTTGGATGATTTTTATCCAAAGGGACCCATGCTACATATTTATAAAAGATTAGGGACATCCGCTGACACAAAATGAAGTTTAGGGTAAAGTGTGCAAAAAATGAAAAAGTTAGGGACTGTTGCTACAATTTCCCCTTGAGATTTTGATTGAGTGTAGTGGTGGCAAAATAGCTCGTGGGCTCGCACAGCTCGGGCTGGGCTGGGCTCGGCTCGGAAAAAGCCCTATCCAAGCCCGGCTCGGGCTCGATGGCACCGAGCTAAGGCTCGGGCCGAGCCCCATGTTGGGGCATTGGCCCTAGCCGGGGCCGGCCTCGTGACACGGGCCAAAATGGCCCGTGTCTGGCTCGGCTATATTAAAATAAATAAATAAATAAATAAATTTATTTTATTATTTGGCAGAAATTCGCCTGAAAATCTGGCAGGCAGATTTTTTTGCCTGCTTTCTGCCTGCTTTTTGCAGGCAGATTGCGTGCTGCTGCCGCAGCACGCAAGAATTTTTTCTTGCGTGCACGCAATCTTGGGCGCGGGAGTATTTTTTATTTTTTTTATATCAAAAATACGAGTTTTTTTATCTA
>CAIGRR010505095.1:0-10332 GCA_903798365.1 Fraxinus sp. 1973-6204
TAAAAAATGAAAGGAAGGAATCGAACCCGGGAATTGAGCATGGAGGGCGGACGCTCCTCCAATTGGTCTGCGCATGGTTTGGTTCCAAATTCTACAATAACATATATATATACAATTATTTTCCTATTTCTTAACTAATTTTTTTCCGGCGAATCCAGCACGGGCGGCCGCCCCGGCTCGCCGGGTGTTGGATCCGCCCCTGAATATGACTAGGATAAGGGAAATGGAGAAAGAAATTATCTAGGGACGTGTTCGGTATAACTCAAAATCTAATTAAAATTGAAAATATAGTCGTTATTGGGTTCCACACGTCTAATAAAAGTTAACAATAACGACTAGTTTTTCGATTTTAATCTCTACCGAACACGCCCTAAGTCTAAAGTAACATGACGAATGGATCTTAAGTCGAGGAGCCATGAGTTGGCTGGTGGGCCGGTGGCGACACTGGGAAAGAATGGTAGTCATTTAGTGGATATTAGGGCAGATGATCGGGTTTGTATGTCAAAATAAGTTTGGACGGGGACAAAATTATTGTTGTCGTTGTGTTGTCTAGGGATGGTGGTGGAAGATTGAGATGAGTATCCCCTATTGAGCTACTCATCACCACTGGACACAACTGGTGGTGTGGGAAATGAGTTACTCATCACCACACACTCCTTGTGATATACAATGGGCGCAAACGTTACCGTCAACCCTTTAATGCCGGCTTACCAATGGAAAAACATTTAACAAATGAAAAGGTCAAGTTCCATTTACCAAATTACCCCGAGCGTGCGCACGAAAGATTCCGTTAACTGACGTTAAAAACCCTAAGGACCCTGTGGAATATTCCGTCAACAAACAAGGGTGAGGATATTATGGACAATTCGTATGGGATCTGCCTTTGATCCGTAGATTTTATCCATATAAATCTCGGACTCAGTGGAGCAAATCCCTAAGCGTGAAATATTTTCTTGTATTCTTGTCGAACAATCCTCGTTATCTTCGTAGAGAAAATGGGCAGAAAATTCTTCGTCGGTGGCAACTGGAAATGCGTAAGCCTCTGATCTTCTCTTCTGCTTTTCACAACCCGTGCAGTATATACGAATCGGATTCTTTAATCTACTGATCCGTTTGATTTTTGCAAGATATAGTGGTTGTATATGGTTATGTATGTATATATGGGTGTATGCGAGTAGTCAGTGTCTAAAGCTCGTAAGAGTAATTTCTTTTAGTTTAATTGCGAGCAAACTTGCATGATTTAGTTGAGGAATTTTATCGCGATTATTTTCTTTGCTTTCTATAGCTAATTGCATGTGACTATGTCATAGCACTGCTTTAAAACATAGATCCAATATTTTTTGACACGTTGAAATATATTTTCATCAGCTCTCACTATAAAATCACCGATCTAAGCAATTTTATAGATATTTATTCATGTGTAATATGAAATCCGATTTATCAATGAAGTTGAAATTTTACTGCAGAATGGAACCACTGAAGAGGTGAAGAAGATAGTGGAAACACTCAATGCTGGTCAAGTTCCATCTCCAGATGTTGTGGGTAAGTGTATTTATGAACTTAAATTTTATGTATCTCCGTTTGTATTCTGGTATTCAGTAAAGGAAGGGTTAGAAAGGAAAGGAAAACTTCGGCATACTGATTTCCTTTCTTTTCTCGTACTAAAATGAAAAAAAAAATTACAGACGAAGTCGTGACTGTCTTTTTATGCCTCTATGAATAATAATGAACTAATAGTCTGTATGAGATCTTTGTGTGTTTTGCGATGAACTATAATTGATTATAGTTTGCAAGTGTTCAAATGATGCTCTAATTGAACTTTAATCTGGTGCATTTGCGTATGCCTGAGTTTCAGAATCTTTACTCTTGAAATAATTCGGTATTGCTATTCTTTCTCATGAGACCTTTCTGTCTATAGTATTGGTTTAGCTCTTGATTAAAGAACACATATTATAATTATATCATCTTGAGACATTTTTGAGATATTGAGACAACGAGGCCTGAGAAATCCATCATTGTGGCCTGAAAATTTAGCCTTTCATTTAACTTTAGGATGGGTATCGGTGTAAATACTGTTAAGACTGACTTTCTTTTTTGTAAAGTTGGGGCTCTAGAATTTGACTTGGAGAATAGCACCTCTTCATATTTTTTCTAAAATGCAATTATATACATAGAATTCCATGTGAACAAATATATAATTGAATACTCCCCTTGTGCATCTTGAACGAGAAACAGTCTTTATTCGTGCAAAGGAGATCTTCTTACCATTTGAAGTTTTGACCGTTCACAATTTTTTATTCTTGCAGAGGTTGTAGTCAGTCCTCCGTTCGTGTTTCTTCCAGTGGTCAAAAATTCTTTGCGACCTGATTTCCATGTTGCCGCCCAAAATTGTTGGGTAAAGAAAGGGGGTGCTTACACCGGTGAGGTTAGGTATGCCTTCTTATAATGATGTTTCAAGTCTTTAAGTTGCATAGTCTTAGACTCTTAGCAATTAACATATTTAGCATTTAAGAACACTGTCTTCTGATTTGGTAAAGCACAAAGAATTGGATAAACTGTTTATGTTTTGTGTTTGGAACTCTGAGAGGCCTCCTCTCCTCATTCTGCAAGGTCTTACAATGTACCTGGTGCTTTGCTGTATAACTTCTTTCGTGCCAGTTCTTCAAATTGTTATTCTGAATGAGGCATGAATGATAGCAGTCGAGTCTAATAATTTGGAATTTACAAAGTTAAAGTTGATGGCTCTTATGTGTGCAGTGCTGAGATGCTCGTCAATCTGGACATTCCTTGGGTCATTCTAGGTCACTCTGAGAGGAGGGCTTTGTTAGGAGAATCAAACGAGGTACTTACTGTCGAGTTATAATTCCTTTTCAATATGAAGCTCCACGTGTTGATTACTAGGATCCGTGTTATATCTATACTGATTGATTATCTTACTGTGTTTTGATTTCCTTTTAATATGAAATTCTACATGTTGATTACTGGGGTCCTTGTTATCTATATTGATTGATTATCTTACTGTGTTTTGATTTCAGTTTGTTGGAGAGAAAGTTGCATATGCTCTTTCCAAAGGTCTGAAGGTCATTGCTTGTATCGGTGAGACTCTTGAGCAGAGAGAAGCAGGATCAACTGTGGATGTTGTTGCTACACAAACAAAGGCTATTGCTGGTACATACTCATTCTTATATGCAAAATTCGACTCATAACTATTTACTTGCTAATTTGCACTTTCCACTTTCTCATTTTTACTATCATTAGTTTTTAGCTATCCTGTATTATGTATATGAGATATAACTTTGCCTTACCGGTGACCAGTATTTAATTTTTAGGGTCACTCGGTTTTTCTAAATTCAGATCTTGGCTTCGTTTTCTTTTCATGATGTTTATTGAGATCTTGGTGATTTGATGCCATTGTTAATCGTTCTCTATTCCCAGTTTTATAGGGATAGTGGTAATGATAGAACAGTTTCTTCCAATTCACCCTCTCCAGGGCCTCCACCCCCCAAAAAGGAAATGTGGATATTACACAAACCTTGAAATATTTGGATCTTCTTGGATTTTTCTGTATATCCAGTGGAATTTAATGATGTATTGAGGTGTATCAAAATATCCATCATGGACTCTGTTAAAACTTATTCGAAAACTGACATAAAAGTCATTACCTTAAATTTCATTTGTTTCATATTGCAGAACGGATTTCTGATTGGACTAACGTTGTTTTGGCTTATGAACCTGTCTGGGCTATTGGAACGGGGAAGGTTGCAACTCCTGCTCAGGCTCAGGAAGTAAGTTGGGCTTCATTCGTCCTTTATGTTCATATTACATATATGAAAGTCGCAAAATATCAATATCTCAAATCTACTAAAAGACATATATTGTGAAGTTTATGTTAATTGATTGTGAAGCTAAAATGTACATTGGTTACCTTGACCATTTTGCATCCAAGACTGTGCTAGTACCATTAGTAAATATCTATCTATCCGAAATGTCATTTCTTTTTTCTATTGTGGGATCAACTTACATTTGCATCCATGTTGATCTAGAGTTATTTTTATCTGCTCTGTCTCTCTCTCTCTCTCGTACACATACATGGCATACTATTGGCAATCACCAGTGCAAATTCTGATAATAATATGATGCTATCTGAAGCTTCATGTTGCTGCAAGTTTAACTGCAAGGATACCTTTCTGATCATAGGTACATGCTGAACTGAGGAAATGGCTTCATGCGAATGTTAGCCCTGAAGTTGCCGCATCAACCAGGATTATCTATGGAGGTAATGTTCCATTTATGTCTCTGGCTAGCTTTATTAGTTTCATATGGAACTCCACTATAACTTTATCAAAAATTTAATTAACATCTCTATAGAATGGTTTCATTTCATGAGTAGAAGCCTACCTTCTGTCTGATCCGCAGTCTAAAATTGCATGATAATGCTTGAACTGTTCTGATGCCTTGTACTCTTTGAAAGATTGCCCCGGTTAGATTGTATAATAAACGTGTCTTTTCCCTATTTGTTCTACTTATTTTACAGCTTGCTCTAAATAAATTGCCGATGCAGGTTCCGTGAGTGGTGCCAACTGCAAGGAATTAGCTGCAAATCCTGATGTTGATGGCTTTTTAGTTGGTGGTGCTTCCCTCAAGGTAATGATGGCTACTTTTCCTCTCGGGATGATGATTGTTAGCAATTGAAAAAATTATATACCAAAGATGACGTTAACTGTTTCTAACCTCTTTCTGCAGCCTGAATTCATCGATATTATCAAGTCCGCCGAGGTGAAGAAAAGTGCTTGAGTTCAGTATCACTTTTGGGTGGTGAATTTTTGAGGCTTTTGCTAGGGGAGTTATAATAACCTTTATCCGGGCTCTGCCTGGATTAAGTTGTGCATTTATACTTTCGACTGCACTGAAGTTGCCTTTGTTGTTTAAATAAATATATGCCAAATCGTATTCTACTCTCATAAACTGTGACTATTTTCTTGATAAAGCAACCATAAATGTCTATTTGGAATTTCGCTTAGATGTGTCTCAAGGATTATTCTTCTTGAACAGGGCCGCCACTGTCCCCACAGACCCCATGGCGCCCCTGTTTGAACAGGGCCACCTCGGCCCTGTTCAAGTAGCATGACTCGTCTTAAACTGTTTGATAGAAAGATTTGTCTGCACTGGTATTGGGTGTTTTGAAAAGAGAAAGATATAAACACAAAAACAAGGCAGTCTTTCCAGACACGAAGTTTCAGGATTTTATTTATTGAGCTCGAACACCTGCAGTTAATAGAAGTCCTCCTAGGTTCTTTGTAATGTACCTACAATTCGTAGTTTCCCTCCAATTTTCTAACTTCTAAGATCCTTGATCACATGATTCGAGGCAGAACCAATCCTCGGAGGTCTCGTGCCAGTCACAATCCTTCTAGAAATTAATGCTTATAACTTTCAGTTGTCAAAGAAGATAAATTCAAAGGAAGAACTGGAAGGTTTAATATAACATTTTAATCATTTTTTCCCCGTCTTAACAATGTATAGAGAGTGTTTGGTGTAGATTAAATTCAGATTTTAGTCCTTGTTTGACTCACGTTATTTTTTTCATTCTCATTCTTCTACTTATCTTCAACCACATATTCTTTAATAAAATAATATTTTTCATTACATCAATAACTTTTCCTTCTTTTTCAACCATATATTCATGATTTCATCACTTCAAAAAATGCGTTCTCTCATTTTAATATGCGTCAAACAACACTCTTAAGTGGATTGCGATAAAAAAATTTGAAATGTGTGGTCGAAAAGATATGAGACCCATAAAAGATGTGATTAATATTGATTGTTTGACTTTGATTTTGATTTTGATTTTGACTTAGATTAACATTCGGCTCAAACAAGTCCATAATTTGTTAAACTAAGTGGGCCAATTGAATTTGAAGCAAAAAAGTCTTCAATAACATGCCAATTTGGATTATGTGGTTGGGAACTTTCACCCTTGATATCTTTAATTCAAGGGATATGTTTCTAGAAAGGTACATTAAATCTGATGAAAGCAAACTTACACCAACTCTTATCAAACACTCATCTTTAATTACATATTTTTCAAAAGAAATAATTTTTCTTACTTTTGATTATACATTCTTGAAAAAAATCATTCCAACACAATCAAATCGTCTATCCATCGTGGCCTGCATGTGGCAGGTCGTAGTAATTTTCAGAGCCAGTACCGATTTGAGCATTACACAAACAAATCATAGGTATGAAACTTGGATTTCTATGTTCATCCCTCATCGATAAATAAACCTATTTTCCAAATTCTCTTGCCCACACAGTTCCATCCAAATATGCTTTCACCTTTTTACGTTACTATGGGCTTGTTTGGACCAAATTTTAATTTGATTTTAAGTCAAAAAATCAATATCAATCACGTCTTTCATACGTCCCACATCTTTTCAACCACACATTTCAAAAACTTCTATCACAATCCACTTAAAATTTGATTTTAATCTACACCAAACACCCTCTATATGTTATGATTCATTGAACGAAGATAATAATAATAATTAAATATATTAGCTGCATGTGAAAGCTCAAATTCTTCCCCCCTAGTGAGTCAAGTTCGTGTTCTGACTTTTGAACGTTCTAATCCTTTAGAAGATGTGGTCACTCCCAAATAAAAAATTGTCATTGCCACGCTGTTTGAAGTACAGAGTAACAAACGAATATTATTCAGCAAAGAGTCAAATTAACACCAAACAGATAGTGGCGTTTTGATGATTATAGAGCCTTCTTCATGAATCAAAGCCTAATTTGGGTAGAAAAATCTTCTTGTCTGGTTTTTCACATTTTGATGACCCTTTTTTTTTTCCTTGCCTCTCTTTATTTGGTCGTGCTTTCTTTTCTTGGTACTTGTTTGTTCATTTAGGGTCCGTTTGATTGCAATAATAAAATTTTGGTGGAAAGAAAATGAATTTCAGGAAATTGAATTGCATAGAACTTGTTTTACTGGGAATTGTCAACTAATTGTGTTTAATTCGTATAATTTTTCACTTGAAAAATGTTGAAAATTTGGATCTTTTGGTGTTCATTTGACATTGTATCCATTAAAGAGAAAAAAAAAATTTATAATTGAGGATAGAATTTGTTTCCATTGCAAAAAAAAAAAAAAAATGGTTGGAAAACAATTTTCCCATCAAAGTGGTGGAAAAACTAATTCAATGAAAACAAGGAAAAAAGGGTCACGTGGGGGGTTGGGTGGAAAACCATTTGGCAAGAAAATTTTGCCCATCAAATAAACAAAAAGGTGGAAAATGAAAAATCAATTCGTAATTTTATGAAAAATAATTACTATCAAACGAGACCTTATTTTAGCAATATCCCACCTACTTTCCCACATCTAGTATCCACTCTACATAATATATCTAGTATCCACTCTACTTTCCCACATCTAGTACCCACTCATCTTAATTCATTTTAATTGTCAATAGGTATGATGGTTACTTTTTGCCTTTTATTCGAAACATTTGATAGAACTGAATTTGTTACAAGTCTCTTCAACTCCTAATTTTGTTGAGATAGTATATCAATCATGTCGTGATAATTGTTCTAACAAACGTTAAACACGATAACAAACAAATAATTCACACATCTCTACTCTTCACTAATTGTCACTTCCTACCCAATTCAATATATTANGAAACATTTGATAGAACTGAATTTGTTATAAGTCTCTTCAACTCCTAATTTTGTTGAGATAGTATATCAATCATGTCGTGATAATTGTTCTAACAAACGTTAAACACGATAACAAACAAATAATTCACACATCTCTACTCTTCACTAATTGTCACTTCCTACCCAATTCAATATATTAAGTCCTTGTTCGATTAAAAATAAAAAAAAGGCTGCTAAACTTTTATCAATATTTCAACTAGCTAAATATCCCTAAATATGCAACGATGACTTGGTATGCTGAATCCAATGGACACAAATGAGCGCGATTAAAGAAGAAAATAACCCTCGTCCCTTTTTTGTATAGTATTTACATATAAAAAAGTTACAATAATACGTTTGATAATATGACACCGAATAATAATGAAGATGGAAAAATAAATTAAAATATGTTCTAATGATATGTTTGGTGAACTTTAAGGCACTATTTAAATGAAACAGTCAATTGCAATTTCTTGTTGAGGTGGACACCACCAAACTTTGTCTCATATTTACAGCAAACGAACACTCTAGTTTGGGACACGAATGCACAAATTCAACTTAGTGCAAACAGCAAAATAATGAAAAAGTGCACTTATAGAAGCAAACAAAGGTGCAAAAGGAATGGATGTTTTTTCCTTTGTAAAGCCTAGTGATGGCTTTGTCAATGGACCCTCCAATATTGTAAACATCAAAACCTTACTTACACGAAAGGTTCCACCTTTAACCTTTCCTGGCTTTTGATTCTTATCTATCTATTAAAATATTATTCTCGATATGCTTTTTTATGAATCCATATGTGTATCTGTCAAAATATTCACATCACATATGTAACAAATGATAAGAAAATATTTCCTCTCAATATAGCATTTTCTTTAGACAAAAGTAACATCTCAAATTTTCGTGACCCAAATCATGAAAATTAGGTGCGTGGTCGGTATAATTCAAAATTCAATTAAAATTGAAAATATAGCCGTTATTGGATCCCACTCGTCTAATAAAAGTCAACGATAACGACTAATTTTTCGATTTTAATCTCTATCAAACACCCTCTATGTGACTCTCTTAGGGAAAGAGAAGGACTAAATTTTTACAAACCAAAATATCAATATTGTGCTTGTTTGATTCTCATTATTTTTTTTAAAAATACATTTTTCTCTCACTTCTTTTTAATCATACATTTTTCAATAAAAAAAGAGAAATTCCATTTGTACGGAAGAATGAGCTCACATAATTCTTACACCCTCTCACAAAAGGGTGGGTCCCGCGCAATAAAAAGGTCAAAAAATTATCTACCCACCCTCCCCTTTTAAGTGTATGTAAGTGTTCTGTTTATGTACATGTGTATTTGATAAAATAATATCATACGCAAATTCAGAATTTTTATTTATTTTTAACCACACATTCTCTATTAATCAACTATTCCAAAATGCATTATTAACATTTTAATGGGGTTCAAACAAACTCTATAAATTATATTCTATCCGTCCCATAAAGATAAGTTCGCTTCTATTTTTGTCTCAAATTATATGTCACTGTCATTATTGAGAGTACAACTGATTTATTATTTTTTTAATAAATCGCTATTTAACGTATCTTATTATCAACAAATATAACTTACTAGTTACTTCTACTTAAATCATTATTCAATATAAGGGTATATTAGAAAAAATGTAAGTACATTTATTGCTCTAACTAGCCTCTATTTGGGCTCCATTTTTTTAAAAATATATTTTTTCGAAACTCATTAACAATCACACATTTTCTAATAAAATAATTTTTTTACGTAAATTCAAAATTTTTCTTCGTACGTTCTCCAAAAAATCAATTCCAAAATTCATTCTCTCTAAAAAGTTCAATTTTTTAATGGAGCTCAAACATGGACTAAATCAATTATATATATATTTTTAATTTGGTTAAAAATGGAAGTCCATTTTTGAATGATTTTGGAGTAATCGTGTCGACAAAACTAACGTCACGCTTGAAGTAAAAGCGTGTGAAAATGGAAAAAAGCGCCACATTTCTTGACTAATACGCAAAATTCCGTACATATAATTTCTTCTTGCTTGGCTGTAATTAGTAAAAGATGTCATTAATACCCATAGCTTAATCAATTGATATTAATTTATTATCATCAAACTCAAACAAATCGGCATTATAATAATCATTAAGCCAACTTGCCGCACTTTTCCACTAATTTTACAAGTATTCCTCCCACAAAAATAGACTTATTTTTATTTTCACACAAATTTTAAAATATTAATTAATATAATTTCTTCTTACATTTTTCCTAATATATTTGCATAAATAATTATTTAAATTTAATTAGTTCATATTTTTTGATAATAAAACACATTAAATATGAGCATATTGAAAAATTAAAAAGTCGTCTATACTTCCAATAAGAAAAGATATATATATATAAAAAAGTAAATCTACCTTTTCAGGACGGATGGAGCATTAGACTACAGTATCAAATTCGTAGGTCCCCCTCAATTGTTAGTTTTCTTTATTATGTTACACTCTTATCAAGCTACAATTCTCTCACGAGCCAGTGCTTACCTAGACACGACAATTGTAAGATCCAACTAGGCAGGGGCGGACGTAGACTTTCGAAACTAGGGGGCACAATATAACTTT
>CAIGRR010505141.1:0-10983 GCA_903798365.1 Fraxinus sp. 1973-6204
GGGTAAAACGCGCAAAAAATTGAAAGATTTGGGACCTTTGCTGCAATTATCCCTATTTTATGTCAACTATGAAAAAGGAGATAAATGTATAACCTATCACTTCACATCGATCATCTTTGGAAAAAATATCTTATTAAAAAAAAATATCAATTCATTTGAACAAGTGAAGATCATGTTACTGACACTTTTTTTAATGAGACGAGAGACCATCAACTTTAGTGCTTTTGACTGTCGCATCACATAAAATTCTTTTTTTACTTTAAATGTGGTGCTTTTGCATTATTTCACTCACTTTTACTGCACAAAAAACCTCTCATCCTCCTCATCTTCTTCAACCTATTTCAGGTTTATAAGTAGTTTTAATTCTGGTGCTTCCAAAACCTAAATACCCAGGTAAGTTCTTTCGTGATTCCCCGTTTTGGAGTACATTTTCATTTCATTTGAGGAAAAAATATGACGGTTAGCGGTCAAATTTGGATCCCACATGTGAGATGAAGGTCAAAAAAGTTATTGCCTTTTCATTTCAACGACTATATTTTTCATTTTTTCGGATTAAAATGTGTCCCAAACAGCCAAACAGGGACTTAGTTGATGTTTTGTCCCTCTTTGGAGAATTTAACGATGTTATATTCTTATATTAGAAACATTTTAGGATTATTTTAACCATTTTAAACTTTGAAAATAGTCTAGCTAGGAAAAAATTGCAATGACACTAAGCCTATGTTTGACACCCATTTTTTTTCTATTCTCATTCTCATTCTTTTTCTCTTTTTTCATTTCAACCACATATTCTATCAATAAAATAATATTACACATAAATCCAAAATTTTCCTTACTTTTTAACCACACATTCTTCCATCAATCACTATTCAAAAATCAATTTTTCTCCCAAAATGGGTGTCAAACATAGGCTAAAATTGAAGAGAATGCTAAGAAATATATATATATGTGTTCTTTCTAAACGCGAATTCATTCACCCTGTAACACTTGGTCCAATTCACTCAGTTGCTGGTTGAATCAGCTAATGACCTGATTTCTCACGATGGGTTCCCAGTTTTTCTGGTGGAACGGAATAATATTGCTTACAAGTACGCCTAGACGGAAAGCGTGATGAAAACATTTCGCCTTGAGACTAAGCGAAAATTAAGCGGTCAACGACAATGTTGACCGTTTAATACTCGTCTAGGCGCGTCTCCACATCAGACTCATATTTTAAGAGGGCCAATTTATTTTTATTTTTTTTTTTCAATAAAACCCATATAAATAAAGGGGCTCGAGAATGATGATTTTGTATCGGACGATACGGAGGACGAATTAGATGAAGAAGAAGATATTAAATTGACGTTCGATAAAGAGTTAGATTAAATAAAATTTAAGGTACAAGTTATCTACGCTATGTAATTATGATTTTGAAACTTATCTTTACGTATGAATTGTTAAGTAAATACAGTATTTTATAATTTTAAAAATTTGGTATGTATTATTTGAATTATTGAATTTGTTTACAATAATTAAAAATTTAAAATAAAAAAGTTTTTTAAGCCTAAGCGAAGGCTCGTAAAGCTTGAAACTTGACCTCCACACCTAGTCATGTAAATTGTAGTTTGGAAATTTGATTGTAGTCAATTCCATTGATTCTGTGATTTGATTCTCTCCAATTTTAATCTTTTCGCATTTTTTTCCGACTAATCCTTGTATAAATAGACTTCGGATTTCTTTTCAGTAACAGAGAATAACACAGATATTCATAAGCAGAATGGCAGAATCCAAAGTGCATTTGAAGCTGTTGATCGATACGAAAAGCAAAAGGGTTTTGTTTGCAGAAGCTGGAAAAGACTTTGTCGATTTCATAATTCACATTCTTGCTATGCCAATAATGCCATTAGCTACTGCTATTAGGTTACTCGGCAAAAAGGAAATGGTGGGCTGCTTGGGCAAGCTCTATGAAAGCGTTGAGAAAATGAATGATGCGTACATATTACACGGCAGGAACAAGGAGATATTCTTGAAGCCAAAGGCACCAAATCCTATTTCTTCAGTTCCTTTATCATTGCTTACTGTCACTGATAAACCAACTCAGAAAATCTACTACAGTTGCAGTCAGTGCAATCAATGCAATGGTTTTGGCCGTCAATACAGTTTTTCTGATGATCCAAATACACCTTGCTCCACGTGCTCCAAACCAATGACCAGGATTTTGACGTATGTTGCTCCTCCCCCAAAGAAAGACGTGTCAAATGAAGGCGGATTTCTGAAAGGCGTGGTGACTTACGTGGTAATGGATGATCTGGTCGTGAAGCCTTCGTCCACTATATCCAGCATTGCTTTGCTTAACAAGTTTAATGTTAAGGAACTGGCTGCACTACAAGAGAAGGATGTAGACTTGGGGATGAATGAGGTATGCTGGCTAGATTCATTTTTTTGTGGACCACACTCACCATTTTTCATATACGAGCGACAAATCTGATAACATGCTGTCTCGTCTAAAAGTTTAAAACAAATTTATGTATTCACATTATGTTTCAAAGAGAGAGTTAGATCAAAACTAACAAATCCCTTTATAGTTTTTTAGGGATTAGTTGTTTTAGATCTTTCAGTAGATTTAGCAATTAATGGGTACAAACGGATTCACGGAGCCAGCTCTAAATTAATCTGGAATACGGTTTAGCTGTTCTTGTTGTTTTAGATTTTGTCTTGAACAAGGTAATGGTGTCAATGTTCTTGATTTTGAATTATTTTCTTACAGAAGTCGTGATTTTGCTTTTCCTTGCCCTTCGAATAAACAATTGATTTTTTAAATCTTATTTTTCTTCAGGCTATGAAGCTACTGAAAGCATCTTTACGTACGAGCAATGTTCTAACCACTGTCTTCCTGAACGATAAACGTGACCCGACCAGTGTTAACATAAGTTGAAGATTGATGATGTTGGGATTTCATGTAATTCTCCATTATATTTAGATGAAGACTGTTAATTGTATTGTATCTGTGTTTTCTCTCCCAGATGTAAAAGTTCTAGTTTATATGCTATTATGTTGGTGAAATGCATGAGGATGAATTTGTGGTAATCTAATTTAAAAAGGGTTAGTTCTAAAATAGTATGATTTACGACATATTTGGTCTAACTGAAAAGCAATTTTATTGAACTTCTCTCAAAATTGAAAAGCAAAAACCTGACTTTTTTCCAGCTATCAAGCAATGTCAAAATAAATGAAAGAGGGACAAATTATGTGTTGACGCAGTCGAAACGTGATAAACGAATTCACACAGTGATCAAGATTCAAGAACTTGCATATACTCAAATCAAGATGTAAAAATGGAGAAAACTCTCCAAATTGTATTCGATTTTAAACAAAATAATCCATAAAATATATAGTTTAAATACCGCTTAAATCCTACAAATGCAAAACTTGACCACTTTTCGTGCATTCATTTTTCACAGCATTATTCTGTCCAAATTAATTCATGGTGATATCATTACTTGCCTACTATCAACAAAGTCCGAAAATGATGAAAATAACAGTCTTCGAGCAAGGATCAAATTAATAATTTGTAGACTTCAAATGTATTTTTCTCCTACAAAAATGTATGCGACAAACTCAATTTTCACTTTTCTATTTCCTTGTGGTTATAAACTTAATGTAGTTTTGGTCTACTTTATTATGCAAGCTGTCTTTCTTGTTTGACAACACCTATTATTGATTTTTGTGTCGCGCTTTTTAGTTCGCTAACAATTAAAGAAATGATCAGGCGATTGTGTAAGGAACAAACCTCTTGAGACAAAGTTCCAAAAATGGGTGTATTTACAATTGAAAATAGACAAGATGCCTCCAAGTGGCGCAAACACACGAGTACTGAAAGAAGGATTTTAAAGTTAAATTAAGAAATGAAAATTACATATTCTCTGTTTGATTTGGGGGACTTTTTCTTCTATGTCTTCATTTCCTTTTATATTCCCTCAGGAACGGCTGAGTGATGAAACTGCTCGAAACTGCTCAATCACTTTGTAACTTATCAACATCCTTCATAATGACCGACTGTTGGGGAGAGGTTATCTCATAATCGTTACCATTACTTTTGCCTTTTAACTGCCTATCCTTGAGTCATGGGACATATCGAATTTGTCTAATAACTGCTCTTATAACTGCTACATTGGATGACCATAATGCCTTAGATGTGCTCCACCCTGGGTGACTTCGAAGACTTGGGCGATAATAGGACCATCGCTCTAGGCGATCACATGGCCCTTCATTCGTTCAGCCTCTGTGCGTTCTGCAAGCTTGGGCGATGGCTCTTCCTTGTTCCTGTGCTTCTATTACCTTCATCAACGATTCTTACTAAGCATTTATTTTGGACTCCTCAATTGGGCTTTTCATCTTAGGCCTTTAATCTTGGGCTACATTTTTAGGGTGTTAACAAATGTATTTTGGAATAATAGATTGATGAAGAATGTGTGGTTGAAAAAGAAGGAAAAATTATTGATGTGATGAAAAATATTATTTTATTGAAGGATGTGTGGCTAAAAATGAGTATAAGAATGAGAATGAAAATTTTAATATGGACCAAACATGAGCTTAATTGTCAATTTAGATTAAAGTCAACAAATTTTAATCACATATTTTATAGAATTCTCAAAATTTAAACTATATATTTCATCCCCTTTTATCAAAATCTGTTAAAAGTCTAATTTTAATCTCATCAAACAGGGGCTTGATACTGCTACTGCTAGTGGAATCTTCAATTGTGAAAAAGGATTATGTGCAGGGGCGAACGCAAGAATTCAAAGTTAGGGGGGCACAATCGAACTTGTAAAGAAGTTGGGAAAAATTTTATAATATTTTATTTACATCAAAAAAAAAAAAAATCATGCACCATATAATTTTGCATCTTAAAATTTACATGAGATGACTTTTTCGAATCTAACGTTTCGAAAATTTTGATGTAATATTCTATATAAAATTTCCTAATAAAATGATAAAAATTATATTGACAAATTTGTATTGCAAAAATAATAAATGTGAATGAAATAATTAAATTTTTTTTTTTTTTTTTTAAAAAAATCGAGTTAGACGTCTTTCTTTAAAACTCACGTTTAATATATTTTTAACTATTTTCGATAAGTGTTTGGACTATTCGATATGCTCATAATATAGTTCTCAAAATAAGATTTGAGATGACATAATCAATTTGTAAATTCGATTACAATCGTAGGAGAATTTTTAAAATTAGCATGTTATCGAAATTCAAATTAATTGTGATTTTGCCCTTGTTTGGTGGATATTAAAATTAAGTTTTTAGTAGATTTTGATAAAAGTTGTATAGTTATGAATTCTATAAATATGTTATTAAAATTAATTGTTAACTTTGATTTAGATTAAAATTTAAATTTCAATCAGATACCAAACATGATTTAAAAAAAAAAAAAAATCTCCAACGTTGGGGTGGGGGGTGGGGGGGCAAGTGCCCCACCCCCGGGACCCCCCTGGGTCCACCAGTGATTATGTGGGATCTGTCTAGGATAAAATTCTTTTCCAATTTATTAGGAATTTTTTTCCAAATTTCTAACCCTCATATCTCATGTGTATTTATTTATTTAAAATATTTTACATGAAGAACGAAATGATATGTTTGTATCACATGTAACATAATTGTCTTAAAACAATATTGGTGTATATCGAATTCTTCACCGTTAAGGGATCTCTTTTGCGATTGAATTCTATATGATCTTACTATATGTACAAATATTCTCAAAGGAGCAAGACTTAAAATGTGTATCGTCACTATAGATTTATTGCTAACATAAGTCATTAAGGGTTGGTTTGACCAAAAAACCTACTCAAGACACTCACACAGTGAAAAATTACGCTGCTAAATATGAATAAGGCCCGTTTGGTATTGATTAAAATCCAATTAAATTGAAAATATAGCTGTTATTGAATTCCATTCGTCTAATAAAAATCAACAATAACAAATAGTTTTTTAATTTTAATCCGATTTTAATCTCTACCAAAATATCTTGCCCACTCTTCGCCCACTCTTTTTTTGAATCATGTCTAGCTCCACTCCTTTCTGTTGACAGACCCTTTCCCTTTCCATGTCTTTTCTTTTGTCCCTCTCCCCATGCTCCTTCCCCTCTCCATTTATTTCTTTGTCACTCTCCCTATGCTACTTATCACCCCCATCTTCCCTGCCACGACCAAGCCATAGGCCCATAACCACCGGGTAGGGTGGGATCAAGGGGGAACGGTGAGAGGTGGGGGTAGGAAGTAGGAAGACAAAAATTGCCTTATTTATCAAGAAAATATGTACTTGAGCAACAATATAAAACACAGATTAATAGCATATCAAGCTTTAATCATACCAACAAAACCATTTCCATTAACGTCGTTGCAAAAGTCAACTTGTTACAATAGAGCAATAATTGTTCGAGCAGATTACACATCAAGGTCAGATAGAATTTGGAAGTTTTCGACAGTCCATTAGCTGGAAAAGAGTAGACAATATCAATTCAAAAGATCAGGTAAGCCTTCTGCCCTTAATAGATCATAAACCTCTGTTACATCGGCTTACTTGTAGTTTGACTTTGCCAGAGAACTACTCAGTCTCCACTCGCGCAACCTGTACACCCACAATGTACACACTCGATAACCTTCTCCTCCCGCAAATGCTTGGGGACTCGGCATACACATGTGGTTTGGAAGTTGTGATCCCGAGGCTGCATGCACCTTAAACAGCAGAGCCTTTCATAACCAGGCTGCAATTCAAGCACAAAACAGGGGATTTGACTTGATAATCTATAACGCACACAAATAAGAGCACACAGGAATGGTTTCATACTAACATGGATAATAATTCTTGAACAATTTACAAATTACAATAACTGAAAAATATTACTTTTTTTTTCCAAAGACAGAATAGTGAACAAACATAACTTCGTTAATTTAGTTCACCTTTCACACGGTTTGAAATACCAGAGCCAATAATCATGAGGAACGTTATCGACCCTTATACTATCAATCATTTCTTATCTCTCTGATATTAATAAAGAGAGGCTCAAGACACACACAAAAAAAAATGAAAGATGATACTCGCCAAGATTTCATAATTCCGACAAGAATTTTTTTTTTAGCATGATTAACCAACCTTTTTCCACTTTGCAATTAAATTACGATCTGCATAGCCCTGCTCCAAGCAGAATTCATATAATTCCTTCGAAATTTCCTTCCTCTTGTGATAAAGGTCAAAAACATAGCGACTTTTCTGATGAGCTATTTTAAAAATGGGCCACAGGCCTTCACATTTTCTTTTACCATCATCAGGATCATTCTCAGCTGCAAAAAACAAAAAAACAAAAGAATGCCACCAAGTACACAAACTGAGTATCCAACAGATCCAAGGTGGAAAGTTTTTAAAAACAAGATGTGCATAGAAACAATCAAAACCTTCTCTCATCTTTGCTTGTAGTTCACGCAGCGTAGGTTCAATCAGTTCCCAACCCTCGGGGTAAGTTACCCTGTTTGTCTTCACCTTAGGCATGATTTCCTCTGCAAGAAACATGGGAAATGTACGAAGAGAAATTATGTCAGCAAAGAGCAAAAAAATGTCTGATGCTGAGTTTTTATGTACTATTTAACACAAAAATGATCATCCACCAACCAATTCAGTCTATCTTGCTTCTTTCAATTGTAAGGAAAATAAGATGCTTGACCTTTCCTGTCTAGACAAGGAAATTCACTCATTTTTCAAGTTTATGACCAAGTAAAAGTTTGTCCAGCATTGAGAGATTTAGCCTACAGGAAGCACATTCCAAAGAATCTTATTGTTGATCCCAACGAATTATTTAACAACTAGTTGTCACAACAAAAGGTTTCAGGGTTCACGTCAGTAGTGATTAGTGAACCCTGAAACCCTCCCAAAAATCTGGATTGGGTTCTCTAGTCACATTAAATCAGCTAGTGCGTATGTTGTCGATTTAGAAAAATAAAATATGATACATTCTTGGATAAAGATGGCATTACACTTCCCAAATGAATAAAATAAACAAGGAAAATTGCAAATAAGCACGTACTGTTTGCAAATACTGCTATTGATCCCTTGTGACTTTGAAACATCCTAATAAACATCTCATGGTTAACTATAGAATTTAGCAAACCAAAAAGAATGAGACTGAACTTCTCAATCCTGGAGGGGACCTCTTGTAGGACATAAGCTAGGGCATGTTTCATATGACCAAGAAAGCATTGGTTTTTTATCTCATCATGATTGTTCAAAAGAGCAAGCCTCAATCAATTTTAACTATGTAACTGAACTTCATTTTGTCATAATTAGGTCACTCAATTTATATTTTAGTTACAATGAAATCATTTCATCCAACTCTATTGGATTGGAAAAGGAAAAAATGACATAGATGTTGACACGAGATAAATAACTCTCATGTCGACACAAATCATCGACTGCTACACCAGTGTCCCTGTTTCCCAAGCTTATTAACAGGACATAGTGGCTTGATTATAGCAAAATTGTATGTTCAGTACCTAAATACAACAAAAATGAAGTTCAATGCCCACTTCAAATTGGGAATAAATTTAGTGACACCTAGATTATACTAAAGATGGTTATGAAAAAGCACAAATGATGATCAGTTTATAACACAACCAAAGGGGGAATCAGTGGGATTTGAAATATACCTAGAACTATTTCGAATTTTGTCCAAAGGAAAAACTGAGTCCATGTTTGACCCCAATTCTCTAGAAACTCATTTTCAATCACACATTTTTCCAATAAAATAATTTTGCATGTAAACCTAAAACTTTTCCCAACTTTTTAACTACACATTCTTCCAAAAATCACTATTAAAAAAATCATTTTTAAGAAAAATGGGTCTCAAACACAACTCTGAATAAATACGCTTTGTGGGTCAGAATACTTACTAAAATTCAAGGGTAACTACCAAAATAACGCTCGTTGAAGAATGGAATAGTTTTAATGACATAAAGGACCAACCTATGTTGACTGGCTTACCCGTAACACCTTGAGCATAATCGCCCAGTAAATTTTCTATATTTTGCTTTTTGTTTAATACTGAATGCATCTTAAGAAACTTAATAATTATTTACCACCCATTTTAAGTACTTACAAATGCATCTGCAAACATTGTTCACCATATACAATGGATTATAAAGGAAACAAGAAAGATTCGCAAGAAGCGATGAGATAATCTAATGGTCAAAATAAGCTCTAATTCTTAATTTTATCACACTTTCATCTCAGTCTACTCCATTTTCTACTTGTGTGCGTTTCAACAAATATGGTATGAATTTGTAGGAAACGGGAAGCTGGACGCCTATCAGCAAGAAACATTCACGATACTTCTAAACATTGATCAATTAAAAATTCAATATCCAAATTGAAGTTTCTTAAGTTACTCTTAGGGTATTCATTAAGAAAATAAAATGAGCAGGACTTCAGCCCTATGAGGTTTAGCAGCACAGAGCTCCACTTGTATTACACACAATGCATAATTACTAATGTGAAGACGACACGAGCAGTTTTTACCCTGATCAAAACCAACAGCCCCCAGCCCACCCCAGCGAACAAAAACTAAAAGCTAGAAGTTAAGTGAAGCACTAGGAAATAGGAAACCCCTAAATAAAGAAGAATCTAATAATAATAGAACCTCCCATATCATAATACTAACATATAGACGCTGATCTACATCAAAATTCAAATTCATGAATAATTGAAGAGACAGTAAATACTTAGCCATGTTTTCAAACTCATTTTTAACAGCGTATAACTTTTCCAAACTTTTTAACCAANTAATAATAGAACCTCCCATATCATACTACCAACATATAGACGCTAATCTACATCAAAATTCAAATTCATGAATAATTGAAGAGACAGTTAAATACTTAGCCATGTTTTCAAACTCATTTTTAACAGCGTGTAACTTTTCCAAACTTTTTAACCAAACGTTCTCCAAAAATATCATTTTTCACAAAATATATTCTCAAAAAATCTAAATTAAATATGCCATTATGTTGATTGTATAAATATATATAATTTATCGAGAAACAATTACAATAGAATTCAGAGCGGCAATGCGACCAGATTTAGTTAAGAATCACCTTCAGCAATGGTGGGGATGACGGCGACTGCGGCGGAGGAGACAACCAGTTAGAGTGATTAGTCGTGTGGAATCCGGAAACTACGATTCGTGCTCCGTTCGCTTGAAAATGGGAAAATGAGATTTTGAGGGTCTGATATCGAATTCATAGGTCCAGGAGCCACATAAAATATAAAGAAAAGCGTTTGTTAGAACTCCACTAATCTAAATGCGATATTGCTTGAAAACAAAGAAAAGTCATTGGCTCCTAAAGAATGGTAGAGACAAAAATTCAAGACGTGTTGACTGTTGCGTTTGACACCAACCAAAAAATAAAGATGGTACTCAATTATATATTGTAAAATTATTGAATTTCATTGTTTTAATATTTTATATAGATGTAATTGGCACAACACTCCCTTAATATTTGCCCCCTTTTTGTGTGGAATATCTCGTAACCTTTCATTTTGACCTAAAATCCCCTTAAATTATCCGAACATTGCGAAAAATCTCGTCGTCCGTATCCGTTAATTTCTATGTTTAAAGGAAATTTGAAGGCCAAAATTAATAAATACTTCAAAGGAATTTTTGTCTCATTGATAAATGTATTTTATACACTTATTTAGGGTCCTAAAATATTGATATTTGATAGTTCTTTTGACAAAATATATCATAAATTGTTGTATTTTATGTTATATAGGTAAAACTCAATGGTTGAACGAAGATTCGAAAGGAAGAAGGGAAGAAGCGAAAAATGGCAAAATTCAAAGTCCGAGTACCAAATTGAAAATATCCTAAAGTTGATTTGGACCAAAAGATGATACTTGAAAGATTTTTATGAGACAATTTGATGGAATTAGAATTCAAAAAAGAATAG
>CAIGRR010505164.1:0-17913 GCA_903798365.1 Fraxinus sp. 1973-6204
CGGTTAATCTCACAGCAAATTCAACGGGCATTGAACTAATAATTTCCCAGGTTTCGTGATGGGAATCGTACATTTCTACTGTGGGCTGGTAAATGGCACCGCCCCCAGGTGCCTCAGACATACCTGTCGAGAAAAAAATAATCGTGATTTCTGTATAAAATAAATATTCGTTGTTAAAAACCAGATTAATTATTAGTTACTGGAATTTTAACGTAGTTATGTTACTCAAATTTTGTTCCAAATTAGTCATCCAACTCTAAGTTATGTTTCACACTCGTCCTTCTGTCTGGTATCATTTCTTGGTGGACAGAGGGACGATTTTGAAATGTGTATTAGATTGGGATGACTAATTTGGAACAAATATCAGTTCGGTAACTAAATTGAAACATATACGTAAAGACCTAGATACGTAATTTATATGCGTTTAAACCTCATTGTCCGTACTCATTTCGAGGGGAAATGTCACTTTTGAAGTGTTCTAATTTGATAGCGATAATAATTAGCCAATTAGGGAAAAAAGGACTAAGCTCCTCAAACTTTCACATGGTATGCTCATGAGCCATCAATTTTAAAAAGTGAAGTTTTAATTGCCTTGAACTTGATTAAGCCCCTTTTTGGTCCGTATTAAAATCTAATTTTAATCCTAGTCAAAGTCAAACAATCAATATTAACCACATCTTTCATGGTCTTACAACTTTTCAATCATACATTTCAAAAACTTTTATCACAATCTACTAAAAATTCTAATTTTAATCTCCACCAAACACCTCTTAAATCTGAACACAAACTATCAATGTATATGTTAAAAGTTTTAATCGAATTGTAGAGAAACGTTAAATAATTTGATATTTCTATGATTTAGCTTTGAACCACGGAAAAGTAACATGCAATTTTAACGTCCATATTGAAATGTAGACCATTTCAATCAAATAAGAACCTAGAACCCTACCCTCAAAAATTGGAGACTTATACCACACTGTGTGAAAGATTAGGGATCCCATTCATAATTTCCCCCAAGAATTATAATAATGTCATCATTTACAATTCAATCACAAACACCTTTTTATTATTGCTGAAATTAAATAATAATTAGAAAATACGATAAAGTTTTTAATGATTTAATTCCAACAGACTTACCCCCAGCCACATAAACTTGATGATAGCTTGAATCAATTTCAACTACGCCAACTGCCGCATTGGTTCTTGCCAAATTCAGCGGCGGGAGCCGCCGGAATTGCCTGGTGAAGGGGTTGCACACCGATAAATGGAGGGCGGTGGTGTTGGTAAATTTCAGTAGAACAAGCCCACCAATTGCAGCAATGGGGCGAACGGTGCTGGGCATGAAGTCGAGAGATAGCGCGTGCCAGTTATTGTCAATTGGGTTTTGGGCATAGCAGTAGAGGCCACGGTGGCGAATTGGCCAAGCTATGAACCATGCTGGGTGGCGCAGCAGGGTCGGAGCCACCGTGGTGGTGGTGCATGTGTGCCAATTCCGGCAGACGGCCTTGGCTCTTGCGAAGGAGTCCGGCGAAAGGTAGGAGAAGATGTTGGATAGGAGATCAAAGGGAAGGTTACTCCACATATTAATGATGTGCCAGAGAGAGTGAGAGAGAGAGAGAGAGAGAGTGTGTGTTTACTCATATACGCAGAAGATGGGAAAATTACATTATTGGTCATCATTCTATTAGCATTGTAGAAGTTGGTATTCCACTTACTTTTTGATGTCGTCTTTAGCTTTTCAATTTTGTAACAACATTCGTCCTATTAGATAGGACTAGCAACGGGTCCTTGGTGCTCATCATACGGTGAGAGCTCAGACCATGGGTGGCTTGAGTCCACGAGTTCACTGCTATGATCTCTGGATTTCACAATAAATTTGACTCTACTTAAATAGATTTATTTAGGTGCGATTTGTCTCTCGATCAATGAGCCAACACTAGCTCAATTCATTGACAGATTGACCGAGCCCGACTCTTCCAACAAGCATAATTGGACATGGGTTGATATAGATTGAGCTGATAAATACAAATAATTTTGCTAAAAATTAAAAATAAAAGAATAAATAGAGAGAATAAATAACCTTCTACAACTCTCACACCCCCCCTTCTCCATTGCACCCATCCCCTCCTTGTCAGTCAGCCCTACCCCAATCCATGCTCTTGGGATTGGCCATACACCTAACCTGGCCCATTTGTTTTACCTCGATTATCTAGTTTCCATTCTTTGTATGAACTATGAAGCAATGACATGGATGATTTCTGTTCATATAGTATTAACTACGGACCAATTTCATATAACACTGATTGAGTGGGGACCAAAACTATAATACTCCTAATATTAATTGAAGGTTATGCCTAGGGATGTGTGCTCACATGAACCCACGTGCCACTGCGAATAATAAACATGTAGCATTGTACATTTTCAGCTGTTAAGGATGACATTTTTATGCACGGAAAGAATGGTTCTTGGTAGAGCTCAAGGGGCAAACAGCAAACTGATGAATAAATAGTTGGACCTTTCTTCGGTACCCGGTAGGGGTTCACCGAATACTCACAAATAAGAGGGTGAGTGTTTTTTTGACTTTTTTATTGAGGTATGGGACCCTTCTCATGTGAGAGAGGCTGCATTGCCAGACAGGCCTGACAAAGGCAGCCTAATTCTAAATAGTTTCCATTGCATCTCTATTATCAGCCCGTTTGGTAGAAATTAAAATCGAATTAAAATTGAAAAATTAGTCGTTATTGTTGACTTTTATTAAACGAGTGAGACCCAATAACAACTATATTTTCAATTTTAATTGAATTTTAAGCTTGGTCAAACATGCTCCTAATCTTTCAAATCAAATCGTCTTGTTCATTTTAAATTTCAATAGTTTTATTATTCACTTTTAAATGCCGTACGTTGCTTAATCATTTTGATTAACTTCATCGAATGTTAGAGTCTGTTTGGAAGAGATTAAAATTGAAAAATTAGTCGTTATTGTTGACTTTTATTAAACGAGTGAGACCCAATAACAACTATATTTTCAATTTTAATTGGATTTTAATCGGTACCAAACGGGCTCAAATTGCTCATCAGCTCATCCCTTTTATGCCTTTTCAGTTATGATAGTGAAAGTTGTAGGTCCTGCCCATGATAGACGTGTGCCCATGGCTGTATTTGGCCATGTCCGACTAGACACAAGTTACCCTGATCTAATACTTAATCACGAATAGACTTGTCCAGAAGATGGACGCTCTTGAGTCTAAATCTTCAAGTGGATGTCACAATGTTGAATTCGGCTTTTCATTAGGTAGAACAATCGTCAATATTGGTTCAATATTCGCAATCATCCAACAAAATAATCGTTGAACTCGTTGATAGACGGCTAATTGAAGCTGAGAGAAACTTTAACCAAATATTTGAGTACAACCAGTTGACCATTTGGGAGTAAAAACACTGTTGTCCAGGGAAATTTCAAGTAATCATCGACTTTTATTTTTTTCTAACATAGTCACCTAACTTTGATTTCTTTCTCAATAGATAATTAAATTTCTTTAATCCTATGTTGGTTGTGTAATTTCCTCTTTAACGCAATAGTTATTGTGGCTCATTGTTTGTTCCTCCTAACGTTGCACGTCTTGTTTCTCTACAACTCCACCAATCAATCTCACCCTTATTCTCAAACGTTGTATCCAATTTGTTTTTTATTTTTTCTCCTAAAAAAGAACATTTAAAGTGAAAGTTATCGTGAAAATTGTCTTGTCCGCTTTCAAGTTTTCAATTCCAATGCAAAATTGTTGATTGTATGAGTAGTGCTATTTGTAAATCATGGTTTATAGATTAGTGTGCCGAATAATGACATGAAAGAAAAAGAGAAAAATAGAGAATGAAAATAAATAAATAAATCAATTAGAAGTTAGTTAATATAATCCATATGAGCATTCTGTATATCAATTTGTAAACCATGATGTATACATTATTCTTATTTGAGTATGATTTAGGGAAAATTGCCGACCCTTTGACCAATTTTAACTAATAATTAAATTTTCGATTTTTGCCACTGTTTTGTTCAATTTTTTTAAAAACGCATTTTTTCAAGACTTATTTTCGATTATACATTCTCCCATAAAATAAATATCATACGTAAACTAATTTTAATGTTTTAACAACACATTATCCAAAAACTCATTATTTCAAAATATATTTTACCATAAATCTCATTTTAATGGAGTCTAAACAAGGATTTTATATGTATCTGTTGGACTTGTGCTGGTGCAATGATTGGGCTTGCAGTAAGAAGACAATGACTAGGGGTGGTCTGTTGGACTTGACTGGTTGGATAGGGCCAGACTAGTTTCATCCTATGGGCCATGCCTTAGGAGTCGAATTGAGTCACAAAACTTTATTTTTATTTTACAGACAAAATAAAAAAATAAAAATTAGAAAATAAGGGTGCTCATGATGGGTCAACTCAAGAAGTTTGTCGAGATCCACTCAACTCATAGACTTGTGGTTGAACGAGCCGAGTCCACCGACGCATTGTGGGAACTCTCTTACTACAAATTTAACATTTCAAATATGTAGAAACGGACCTGAATTTTCCCTGATGCGCAATAGCTGTTGAGATTTTTGGGTAATGCGATACATATACTCTCACACCAGAAGTTAACAACATAAGCCAGGAAATCATCCCACATGCACCTTTTGGAGGACCTCAACATGCGCTATGTTGCAAGATTTTGCACAAACTAACAAAGATTTTTTGTTTTTTACTTCTTGTTACACAATAGTTGCAAATTATTTCGATCTTGGAAAAAGTGCGATAGAAGAAATGAATACTAAAGATTCCTTCCACATTGTAATTGTAGTTCTGAGATTGGTTGTTGTACAATGGAACCGTCTTAAGATTTTGTCTTCACTCACTTTCTTGAACCCCAGTTGCCACCAAAGGGCATTGGCCTTTTTCTTGATTTTTTATGAATCTCAAGAAAAAAAGGGTTCCTGGATTTTGTACTTTAGGGATTGTAGCTAATATATGGTCTCAATTTGCGAAAATTGGAGATGGGTGTCGAGTCAGATCTCGTCTTCATTTTACATGGGCCGTTGATTTTGTGGTCATGTGAAAAGTTGAGCTTTTAGTCCTCGATAATATGCCTGAAGAACGGAATCAGATTTTTGATAATCCAATCTTCAATTTTGCAATTTTAGAGGTGGGTCACTGTACTATGATGTTTTAGAGGTTGAAGAAGGAATAATTTGTGAATATATACGTGGTGTGTTTTGTACGTGAAGACAGAAATCAAAAAGCAGTTTCTGCAAAGGGCTTCTAGAAATTTTGTCGATCAAGCTTCGTTTTTTGGATTCCTATTGCTGGGAATGTGAATTCTATACAAGAATGTCACCGTGTTTCCAGTCATTCAAATATTCACCATATATAGTTTGTTGTGTCAATAAACGTAAGAGCCAGGCCAGAGAAAAGAAAGTTCCAGCTTTCGTCAATCTTCAATCATCCCACAAGCTGAAGAAAGTAACAATTCACCTGATTGTGTGAGAAATTCTTTTTCGAATAAATCTACTAGAAATTCTATTGCTGTTGGAATTATTGGAGGTGTGATGGGTGATTCGACTTTGAATTTTGGTAAGAAGTTGAGTTTGCAGGATGAAGAAAGTGGTCTTCCCTTTGTCCTTTGTTCCGATCCTATCCCAAGTAAGGAGCTTTTAGACCTTGATAGAAGTTCTTTTCAGTTTTTTTTCTGGTAAAAACAAGTATGCACGTATCGATCAGAGCTCTATTGTACAAATTTAAGGGAAAAAAAGAATGTTTCTTGAGAAGTCTGGAGTTTCTTGCATTGTAATGCCTTGTCATATATCACATTGTTGGCATGATGAGGTTGCAGAGGGTGGCTCTGTTCCTTTCCTCATATTGGTGAATGTGTTGCCAAGGAGCTCAAGGAAGCCAAGTTTAGGCCGCTTGAAGCTGGAAATTCTCTGTGAATCGGAGTTCTAGCCACCAATGCAACTTTGACAGCGAGATTTTATCAGGAAAAGCTTCAAAATGAGGTATCTTCGTCTATTGCACGTGCCTCTTATGCATATCTTTTAATGCATGTTTGGTATGCAATACTTGATGGAAAAGACTTGAGAGTAAAGTGGACAAGATTTTAACTTTTTTTCTTCCTTAATATTTTACAATGCTATCCAATTCTCCCTAACAAACATGCCATTATTTTATTTACTTACTATTTATCGAAGGACGTAACTAGAATATTGTTTTGAGATAGAATCAGATGTATAGATATTTTCATAATTTCAATCACATGTTACCCATTAAGTGAGTGATGGCTTAGCTTATGCCAGGTGAACAATGTAAAAGCAAATTCCAAGCATGTGGTTGCAGAAGTGCACTTTCGGTTTGCATAATTTCCTATATACTATGTCCAGTATAAAAATTTCTCCAAATATTAAAGAAATAGCTTCAATTTGTGCTTTTGATCAGTATTTATTGAAACGGTGATCATATGTCCTGAAGTTGCTGACTTGAGTTTCTAACATTTTAGATGAACAAGAAAACCAACTTTCTAACTTTGATAAATTACAGAAATGGTTTGTCAAGTAGTTCAAGTTACACGAACAATATTGGGAATTAGAACACGTGAGGCTCAGTTGTGTTGGGAATTAGAACTCAAGAAAGACTGTTGTATTAGATAGATATCTGGTACAACGTTAGAACCAATGTGTTGGCTACCAACTAAACTACTGAGGGATGTAAAATGCAAATAGAGATGTGCAATATCAAATTCATGACTTCAGGTACCATTCCATTCAATGAAGTGTGTGCATTTTCTTACACTTGTGGCTTCTTTGGTAAGAAGGTATAGAGTATTAATGAAGAAAAAGAAGTTAAAATGTTGTTTATTATAATGTCCAGTAGCGCGGACCTTATATGTACTATATCGCGCTTCGATGCTCTGTTTTCCCGTCGTTTAATCTTAAAAACAGATCTCCATCACTAGGATATATGTACGCTACCATTCTTTCATTTCAGTTCGGTGCTAGTTGGAATCTTCTTTAGCTTTATAATATTCTGATTACTAGAATAATAGTTTTCAATATATATAATTGTTTAAATTTCGAGTTTTTGCAACGTGCAGGGTTTTGAGATTATACTGCCAGATAAAGCAACAGTGGAACACACTCTGATCCCTGCTGTGGAAGCATTAAGCAGAAAAGACATTAAAGGAGCACAAAATTTGTTTAGAATTGCTTTGCAAGTTCTACTGTTCAGGGCTTTCAACATTGTTATCCTTGCCTCTGATGACGTTCGGAAACTTTTGCCACCGAATGATCCTCTATGGAAGAAATGCATCTACCCGATGGATGCATTAGCCAGGTCAACAGTCAAGTATGCTAAATCAGCTGATAGAGATAAATAAACTTTGGGGGTGCATAATTGGTATACAGTATTGGAGAAAACTGAGTAGTATAATGATGAAGATTTTAGTTTCTTTTTAGTGGAGTCTAGTACTATTTAATCATACACGTGTAACATGCTAAGGGTGTATTGCTTCCAATTAAATGTGCATCTGAAATTCTAGTTGTCACTGTAATTCTTCGTACCAACTATTCTTCGTAAAGGATGTGAGACATATGTGGTTCTGCATTATGCATTCTTGTAGTTGAAGCTTTGAAAGAATATTGGAATAGTTATGAATGCACCAATCAACAAGAGAAAATCTGTAAAGACTAGAATTATATTAAAAATGAATGTCAAAATGAAACAGTTAATCTTCGGAAAACACACTCAAAACAACCATTGTCACAGAATGGTTTGGTAATGGCCACCAGCCACCTTTGACAATGCAAAGAAAACAACAGAACACTAATACTAAGGAATTAAAGTATCATTTCAAATCCTTGTACTAGGGTTGCTTGGTTGGTCTGCGCTTGTTGGGTTGTTTGAACCAGCTGTGCCACCGATGTTGCCCGGGCAGTAGGCGGTGTTTTCTGCAGAGTTCATCCCGAGAGTGTTTTTCACTGCATCGGCTGCTCCAGATGTCATATTTGTTGCTCCGGCTGCTGCTCCCCATGTAGAGATGGCAATGGGGTGGGGCACTCTCACCCTGCCCCACTCCGCGCCCCACCTTAGACGGGGCGGGGCGGGTTCGGGGCGCGGGCTTGCCCCATTTCCTGCCCCGTTTATTTTTTTTTCCAAAGATTTCTGATTAACTATTTTTTTTAAAAAAATTGTAATTAATTATTTTTTTTATTCTTCACGGGGCGGGTTCGAGGCACTTCAAGGCGGGGCGAGGCGGTTTTTTTCTTGCCATCACTATCCCCGTGCAAGGTTCACGGCCCCTTGTGCTGCACCTTGTACCATGTTCTTGACTTGAGTCCCAGTCTTCAATCATAAAAAAAGTTGTAATTAATGTAGGAATAGTGAATGGACAATGTAACTTGTTTAGTTGTTCTGTCTATGAAATATCACAGAATAAAATGGAGAAGAAATTGAAAGAGTCAACATTACATCTTGAAGGAAGTTGGTGCCCTAGCCTTGGTTATGAATGTCAGATGGTTGGTTCAGACCATCCCTTCTCATCTGCAATTGCACGATGGATACTGTATTTGAGTTGAACAACATGAAGAGAGAAAGAAAAAGACAGCCCTTTAACCGGTCGTAGTCAGTTAACTCAAAGAATAAGTTTCATATGCGAAGGCCCCATTTCCCAATAAATTATACTGCATTGTGTTTGTGTTTCTTGACATAATGAGGCGAGACTCGAGAGTATTGAAGTGTTGTAACGAAAATTACGTGAGCTTGACCTGGTACTTGTGCAGCATTGTGGGTTTGTTTAGGACCTTTGCTTGCCATTTCTCTTACTTAGTCGATTTCTTGAATGCAAATCAGAAATCAAAAGAAAGTTTTGATTTTGCAGCAGAATTTATAGTTTTGTGAACCTTTTGAGTATTCTTGTTAATGTTGTACCTAAATATGTGCATTTATCAACACATGGCATGGTGAGATTCAGTACCTTTCGGCGGCGGGGGGAGGGCATGCAGGTGGTTTCAACTGATTCTATTGGAGAGGTGTAAATTGCAAGGTCGACCAGTCTAGCATGGCCAGTACAGATTCCGTAAACGTTCGACTTGACACAGATCAATCTATGATGTGCTCTGGGTAGACACATTTAGGTATAGTGTCAAATTGGCATTATTAGGCTCATGGCCATGTGCGTCCTTTCTAATAATCTAAAATTTCAAAATTAATAGTTTCGTGTTTTCTCAATTAATTCAATCATTTTCCAACAATGCGAATTTTGAGACACAAGATTTATAAACACAAATCTTGAATTAACTAAATGTTCGAAATAAGGTTGTCAACTCGACCTAATATGGACCAAGCTTATTGGTCCTATCAAACAAAGATATAATTGTTCATTATCATGATTATAAAAAACATTACCCTTACTAGTAAAATTGTTATAAATGTGAGTGCTCATATTTTAAAGGGAGATGCTACCGTGCCAGAAAGTTGGTGCCCGGGTCAAAGGGGCTTTGCCCTATTTTAAATTTAGGGTTAATCCCCTATGCCAGGGCCTGACGCTCGGGTTAGACCCGGGCAGCCCCGACAATGAAGCAGCACCCTTAAATTTATTACACTGTTAAGAGACCGTTGTTGAAATTAACTCCATTAATTCATCAAACGAAACTAACCACCAATGGAAGACACGCTACGTGGCGTTTTCTCAATCAATCTTTCCATTTCCTGCGAGGCTACGTTTACACTCTAATCTGTGCACAATAACGGACAAAAATTAACCACGTCTCCTCGGCGCACATTAGCCCGAATACCCTCTTTCCAATTTAAGGCGGGAAACAACTCAAACTAGGCCAAAAAATCTGAAAATTCAGTGACCGTTTGTGAAAGAAATTTCAAATTTCAGTGACCGTTTCTGAAACTTTGAAACTTCAGTGACCGTTTTGAAATTTTCAGATAATTTCAGTGACCATTTGTGAAATTAACCCATTCATCAAAAGAAACTAACCACCAATGGAAGACACGCTACGTGGCGTTTTCTCAATCAATCTTTCCATTTCCTACGGGGCTACGTCTACACTCTAATCTGTGCACAATAACGGACAAAAATTAACCACGTCTCCTCGGCACACATTAGCCCGAATACCCTCTTTCCAATTTAAGGCGGGAAACACGTGAACTGCTTTCTTCAATCTAATGCGTCTCTTTAACCCGACAATGGCTACCGAGTCGAACTCTCTGATTTGGTTCCGGAAGGGGCTCCGAATCCACGACAATCCGGCTCTCGAGCACGCGGCTAAGGGGTCCGACTTTTTGTATCCTGTTTTCGTGATCGATCCTCACTACATGGAGCCTGATGTCACAGCTTTTTCCCACGGGTCGAAGCGGGCCGGGCTGAACAGGATCAGGTTCTTGCTCGAGAGTCTCGTGGATCTCGATTTGAGCCTCAAAAGGCTCGGGTCGCGTTTGGTGGTGCTCAAGGGTGAGCCTAGCCAGGTCTTGATTCGCTGCTTGAAGGAGGTAATTAAAATTTAACTGAATATTGACATCTGTTTTAGCCTTTTTCCTAAGTGCATCATTTTGTAACTTCTATCCATCCTTAACATCTAATATCATTTCTTTTGTTGGAGCGGTCAGTGGAACATAAGCAAGCTTTGTTTTGAATATGACACGGACCCATATTATCAAGCTCTAGATAATCAAGTCAAGGTAGGAATTTTTTTTTTTTCTAAATAGAGGAACACATATGTCTTAATTCTCTTTCGGTTGCTAGAATTTTCAGAATGATGTTTTCCTTTTATGTTTCTTGCTGCAGAGTAATGCATCTGCAGCTGGCATTGAGATATTTTCACCTGTCAGCCATACTCTCTTCAATCCTGCAGATATCATACAGAAGGTAAATGTTGATCTAGTTGCGACTAATTCTAGATGACCAAACTCTTTTCGATGAGAAGTGTTTTTCTTTACTTTTTGGAACTGGGTGATAATCAAATTCCGATCACTTTATTGAGTATCCTACTTAGATTATTTATTTGGTTCACTTGTCTACTTGTAAAATATCTTAAAGAATGGTGGAAGACCACCTTTGAGCTATCAGTCTTTTATCAAACTTGCTGGGGAACCCTCTTGGGCATCTTCGCCTGTTTCAAATTCACTTTCTTGGCTTCCTCCTGTTGGAAACTGTTCAACCACAGAAGTCCCGTCAATGGAAGAACTTGGCTATGATGACAGTGCCGAGGTATGAAGTCACTTGCACTCTAAGTTCATGTTTTGTATGCAGAATTAGATTGTAGTGGATATTACATCGAACAAGGTTTTAGTTCTTTTTCTTTCTTAATAGTGTCCAGTGCTATCCAATCCACCTTATTGAGCATACCTCAAGTGGTCCTTTTTGCAATATTATTTTGTAACAGACATTAGTGAACAGGTTGAGAGAACTCCCTTTATAGGTGGTGAATCAGAAGCATTGAGACGATTGAGAGAATCTCTATCAAACAAGGTATTATTGGTTAAAATAATGACATTTCAAAGGCATGGAACGTTTTATTACTCCTGAAAATGCTGCAAGAATGGCTTTTGTTTTTTCTTTAGTTTGCTGGGTTTGTATTTGAATCAATTCACTTTTTTTATTTTTCTATTTGAGGATGCAGATCAAAGTTAATTGGGATATTATTGACCTTCAAATTAAGTCTTAGTTTACTTAGAAAAAGAATATCTAAATCCTTAAGTTTGAGCTATTGCAGTTATCAACAAATTTGGCACCTGACTGATTCAATTGTTAATTGTGTTGTTAATTTATCTAAATTTTGCTTTCCCACTGTCATATATGCCTAAACTCCTGATCCTATGTTGCAGGAATGGGTGGCTAACTTTGAGAAACCCAAGGGTGATCCATCTGCATTTCTATCACCAGCAACAACTGTATTATCGCCTTATTTAAAAGTAGGTCACAGGTCGGCTGAGCTGTTTTTCTGTCTATTTTTTCCGAAGTAATCTAATCTTTCTTCGGAAGTTTGGTTGTCTATCTTCCAGGTACTTCTACCAGTGCATTCAGGACATCCAGAGAACTGTTAAGAAGCACACATCTCCCCCAGTTTCTCTTCTTGGACAGGTCAGTTGACCGCTTGTTGAACGGTTGGAATCCTCATACACTTATCTTTCTGATAATTTCAACTTCTGCAGTTATTATGGCGAGATTTTTTCTACACTGTTGCTTTTGGAACTCCTAATTTTGACCGGATGAAGGACAATAAAATATGCAAGCAGGTAATTGGAGCATCTTGTGAAGTCAAGTCATTAGCTGGCCTCATCCTTTGTTCAGATTAAAGGAGAAAATTGACAAACTTTCCTTTCCCTTGTTTTGTAAAAGCAATAAAACAGAAAATAAAATAGTAAAAATTATGTTTCTCTCGTGCCACATTCAGCTAAGTTGAAAAGTTAAAAACACCGAGTAACTCCCCATGAAATTCCTTTTGGGCCCACAAATATTTTCTCTCCTTATTTTTCCCATTTTCCTCTAAAATTAAACAAATGAAAGTATTTTTGCTCTATCTTCTTTAGTTTTATCTCATTTTCCTTTTCTTCTGTTCTTCTCTCCTAATTCTCTCTTCTCTAGTGCATCTATAACTATTTTGGCATTTTTTTTTTCATTTGGTAGCCTTTGTCTATGATTATCTTTTTTTATCCTTTACAAAATGGTGTCTAATATTGATGATATAAAATCCAGATTACATGTCTGAATTTTCACTTCTTTGTTGTCGTCACTAGTACATTCATTAAATATGAAACTGTAGCTCATTTAACGTGGTTAATACCCATTCAATAATCATCACTCATATACACGTAATGATATAGGTAGACTATTCAATGGGTTTTCTAGTATGATCAATGGAAACATAGAATCAATTATTTAATTAGTAACAGATTAGTGTTAGAAGGAGGCACAAACGAGTGTTCCTCTACTATATTATCTTTCACACTCGTTTTCTCAAAGTTAGATGAAGGAAATGGTACTGAGAAACTAATTAACTACTTGATGCACAAAGAGTTTGCATTTTACGATAAAGGTTCCATGGTAAAATAATAAATTCTAGCTGCTAGGGAGGCGTTAGTTAATGTCATATATGACAGGACATAAGTAAATTTTATTTCAGTACTTGCATGACTGCGCCTAATTTATTTATTTATTTTTATATAGATACCGTGGAAAGATGATGATGAATTGCTAGCTGCTTGGAGAGATAGCAGGACAGGGTTTCCTTGGATAGATGCCATAATGGTCCAGGTTAGGTCTATGGACTGGGTTCCATTGAACTTTCAATTCATAAGTTGTACTCCCAGTGGATCTTTGTTATTTCTTAGTTTCATATACAAGTATCTGACCATTTATATTTAAACAGCTGCATAAGTGGGGTTGGATGCACCATCTTGCTCGGCATTGTGTTGCGTGTTTTTTAACTCGTGGAGATCTGGTAATTTTGCTTACAGTCATGTGGGCCTTGTCTTCAAACCTCTTATCTCTTTTTATTGATATTGCTTCATTTCCTGACAGTTTGTGCACTGGGAAAAAGGACGTGATGTTTTTGAGAGGCTTCTTATTGATTCTGATTGGGCAATCAACAATGGGAACTGGTTGTGGCTCTCATGCTCGTCCTTTTTTTACCAGGTATGTTTCAATTTTTTTCTCTTTCATAGCTGTGGTTACAAATAAGTGCATCTGTTTTGCGAGCCTATATGGTATTGCACCTTAGAGCAGTCGATTGCCAACTAGAAAAGCTGGCCATCTTGCATCTGTCATGTTATGAATATTGCTAGTATGACATGTCTGGTGGGAAAAATTGGACAGTACTGCACATATTATGGAAGAAAAAGAAGTTCAAATCTTGTTCATCATACTATATAGTCCCAAACATGCACTTAAAAGTATCAATTTTGGTAAATTTTGACCCAGCTTGGAATTTTCTTTGCTTTCATGGACTTCCATGAATTTGGTGTGGCTCATTTGGTGGTCCAAATTTTATCCCCGGCAAGCATGCATCTCAGGATTTTAATTTCATGTTTGATTCTACCAGTTTTCTCCATAATTTGTGTGAAAGCCTGATTATTGTTTTTCTGCATTTTATAGTACAACCGAATTTATTCTCCAATCACATTTGGAAAGAAGTACGATCCTAATGGGAACTACATTAGGTATTTTCTTCCAGTATTAAAAGGTGTGTCCAGGTGTTTATCTTGGTTTTATTGGTTTGTTACTTTCAGTATAAATCTTCACAACGTCTAAGGTTTATTCCCAGACATGCCTAAGGAGTATATTTATGAGCCATGGACAGCTCCTTTGAGCATACAAGTTAAGGCCAAATGCATCATTGGAGAAGATTATCCAAAACCAGGTCAGTTGCATCCGTGATTTTGCTTTCTCTTAGCTTTATGCTTCAATTATAACGATTTGATCTGGAAGTGTAGATTTATCGTTATCTGATCACGTCAATGAAGATCCCAGACTTGATGTTATTTTGATAATGGTTATGGCTCTTAAGACGATTTATAATGTTGAAGTCTATTACAAATGGTACCTAACAATATGACAGGTCTTGGTGACGGTTGCCAGTGGATCCCAATAGGAAATATGTTAAATTATTTTTAGTATATAGCAGATAATGGAATCTTAATAAGTTTTTCTGTAAAACTCCTTATCAATGTAGCTCTGCCTTTGGTTAGCTTCTTTTTTCTTTTAGTTTACTTACTCTGGATTTTAGGGCTGGACAAAACTCCTGAATCGAACTAAACCCGAACCTAATCTAGCCGAATTGAATCAAACCGAATCGAGCGGTTCTTCATAAGTTAAATACCCGAACGTGTATTTGAATCGAGAGCCGATGAGTTTGGGTTGGTTCTCGGTTCTAAACCAAAAATCGAAGAACCGAATTTAAATAATTTTTTTAATTTTTTATATTGAATTAATTAAATTATTTTATTTTTTTCTAAACAAATTAGCAAATTAATTAATATAGTGATTAATGCTCCAACTTCCGAGCCAAGTTCATGCCTAGCCCTACCCTACCCAACCCAATTTCTAAATTCAATTTTTTTGCCCCATTATTAATTTCACAATTAGCCTGCATTTTTAAGTTTTAATCCTTCCCTTTCCAATTTCATACTTTCATTCGATAAGCACAGGTCCACTAACCCCAAATCATTTGATAAATTGAAAACCTACATCTACACGTCCAAATCCAAGCTGAGTCCGACTTCCGCTCTCCAACTGCCTATTGAAGCTACGAATGAACATGTCATTAGTTGTATTTATGTATTGTTGCTGTAAATGTTAAAAAAATTAATTATTCTACGGAACCGAACAAAACTGAACCGAATTTGAACGGTTCCATAAATATATTTGGACCCGACGGTTCCATTTATTAAATACCCGAAAATTTTGGTTTGGTTCGGATCATGTCCAGCCCTACTGGATGTTGCCTCTGCCATTTTATTTGGAGATAATTTATTTTAGGTATTTATTTTTTGAAGGAAAGTATTAGTTTTAGCTTCTCGTGTGTGTACCCCTTGATCATATTATTTTAAGTTATGAACATGTCGTATTGTGACCTATTATTTATGCTCTTTCGGGAAATCTCTTTTATCTTTCCATTTTGTCTAATTTCTATTGGCTTTGGAGAAGCCATCTTACTAACTGGGCGCTCTCTGTACTGTTCTATTCCCATTCCAGCGGTCTCCCACGATTCTGCAAGTAAAGAATGCAAGCAGATATTATATGAAGCGTATGAGTTGAACAAAAAGTTAAACGGCATAGTGAGTGAAGAAGACCTGGAAAGTCTGAAGAGAAAAGTCGAGGATCATAAGAATCTGGAGTCAAAATCCAAAAGACTAAAACAGACGCGGATTGGCTAATGTACGAGACAAGTTATAGAACATTATGTGGCTACATACTGAAGCACACAATCTATCATGCGGAAACAAAGCTGAATTACTATCTGTTTCAATTTCTTGAAGGAGATGGCTATATTGTTAGGATTTTGTTTTCAAGGGCAAAAGAAAGTTAAACATTAGGGCCATGTTTAGTATTTAGAACTGGATATTACCGCACAATGTTGTAACTTATTTTTCTTCTCCGTTAATATTTAGTACCAAATATTCCATAGGAAGAGCTGTTCAATCTCCTACTTTAATGCCCGTCTCTATTTCTCATCTCCTTCTTGATGTTTTCTATGTATTGAGTTGCTTGGTTTTCCTTATTTACGCGTTTGTTGCTTTAATGTTGCTACTTCGTTGCTGGAATTTTAGAAATATTAGTCTCCTTTTCAAGGTCATAAGCAATGGGTTGCAGCCGACAGCGAGCATCCAATATCTTGTCAAACTTACTGGATATTGCGCCACGGAAGGGATATAAAGGCAAAAGGTGGGTTAATATCCTGATTTTCACTGAATTTACTTTTTAACATTTTGTAATTTATATTGATTTTTAAACGCCCCCAAGTTGCTATTGAACTTAGGTTTTGACGTTCTTGGATTTTATGTTTGTTATCCTCGAGCTTCTTTAGTATCACTCGTCAATACATGTTAAAGGATATGAAATAAAATTTACAAAATTTCTAAGTTCAATAATAATTAATTAAGTGGCGAACGAACAAATAAAAGTTGGAAAGGGTAAATCGGGGAAGGCCATATTCACACTTCTATAAGCACTCACACGAGCAAATTACGCGGTCAGTACATGTTGCCATTCCACTCTTTTCCCGCAGCTTCCCCTCAATTTCCCCGTTCGCCGTCTGCTATTCTAGAGAGAGAAACTAGAGAGAGAACATCTTTGATCTCATCATTTCTACAAAAACAGCGGGCGACCTGAGATCAAATCCAGAGTCTCAGCAAATTTCGAAGAGAAAATATGTGGAGAAGATTCTCTGTGCAGCTTCGAACTCTTGCCTGGACGCAATCGGCTCCGAATTGCACTCGAATTCTGACCGAAACATTATCCTCTCCAGCTTCGCATCAGTCAATCAAGTCGTTGCCTCTCGTCTATCGCCTATTTAGTACCGAATCTGGTACCCGCCTAACCCACAAATTCTCGTATTTCGATATATATCTGTGCAGCGATTAGTAACTTTATCATTCTCTTTATTGTGATTTTGCACGGATGCGGATGAATAAGAGTTTTATTGGTTTTTTATGTTTGTTTTGGTTGATAAAATGTTTTTAAAGGAAATGTCGTGAAGAAAGTTGAGGATGTAATGCCAATTGCAACTGGTCATGAGCGTGAAGAGCTTGAAGCTGAGCTGCAAGTGAGTTTTTATTGTTTTATTTATTTTGAAGGTTTATTTTGTGTTATAGATATAATATTGGTTTTTTTTTTTTCTGAATGTTTTCTGCTGATATTTGTTGGATTACGTTTCTTTAGGGAAAGGATATAATGGAAATTGACCATCCATCCGGTCCCTTTGGTACAAAGGTTAGTGTGCAATCTTTTGTTTAATAAAAGTTCCGTGTGTGTTTATTTCTAACTTGTTTTTGATGGTCTCCAGTCGGCATTAGCTGATGATTTAGCTATTGTGATGGAGTAATTAGTACTTGAAAGCTTTGATGCCACATGGAAAAATGCATGTTGATGCATAGTTTGGCCAAATTGACTTCAATCCCCTACTCGTAAGAAATTTTGGATTTTAGATTAATCTAATACATACTGCATGAAGTCATTTTAACATTGCTACGTTGTCAGCACTTAAAAATAGATGTTAGGAGATTATGGTCATCGATAATTTTTGAGCTACATGCTACATCAATGTTTCCTTGAATTTCTTTTGCTCTTTCTTTAGTTTTCCCACTTTTTGCTCCTTTCAAAAATGCAGCTGCATAGCACAATAATATTTACAACCCTTTGATGTTTA
>CAIGRR010505342.1:0-13551 GCA_903798365.1 Fraxinus sp. 1973-6204
GATCACTAAACTTTACAAAATGTTGTCCAGTAGATCACTGCATTAGTGACCCATGATAAACATTTTACAAAATTTAGTGATGAATTGGGTGATTTTTAAAGTTCAGTGACCTAGTGGAAACGTTTTGCAGAGTTCAGTGATCATTTGGGTGATTTTTAAAGTTCAGTGACCCTTTGGACACATTGCGTAAAGTTCAGTGCCTATTTAGGCAATTCACTCTAAGTTTAATTAACATTATGTTTGGCACCCGTTATTTTTTTTTTTTTTTAATTTTCTCTTACTTAATTATCACCACACATTCTCTAAATAAAATAATATTACATAAAAATCTAAAACTTTCATTACTTTTCAACTACACATTTTCCATCAATCATTTTTCTAAAATTTATAATACATCAAAAATGGGTGCCAAACACAAGCTAAACACTCTCAAACATGGTTATAATTTTTACATGAGGCTATTTATATAGAGTTTAGATGTTTATCGATTTATGGGATAGTTTTCTCATTGCAACATTGTTAAACTTGCACGTAAATGTAAGTTTCATTTAGACTAAATAGCACAAAATTCCATACCTATTGGGCATGCTGTAGAAAATTCACTACCTTTGGAAATAGCACAAAACGTCAATGTTTGAAACCTTTAACGTGGAATACCCTATTGTCGTCTATTTTCTCAATAAAAAATTGTGAAATGATGAATGCACCCTCCATTTAAATAAAAAAAAAAGAACTAATTACCATCGTGGTCCCAAAATTATAAAAAAATTACAAATGAACCATAAATAAATAATTAAAATATCAAAACTAAAAAAAAAAAAAAATCAATTCCTCTTCCTAACTCTCCCTCCACCGCCGCCATCACCTACCACCAGTCTCTCCAACCAAATACCAAGCTACCGTTAACAAAACCTATCTCCAAATCCATTCGACCTATCATTAGACTCCATGTTTCCTCTACCACCACCTCCTCCAAAAAAAACTATTGAAGATACCATCTTTTTCGACGATGGAGCCCACTATGGAGAGCTCATAGCAAACTTTTTGCGTATGTGCCCAAGTTCAGAGAAATCACTAAATATCACCTCTATGGTTGAAAAGTCCGTTGTTTTGAAGGAAACTAGGGCTAAAGGATTTTGAGAATTGTATTTTGTTTGATTTTACAGCACTGGTTTAATTATAAACTGCAAATAGGGATGTAAAAAAAATTCGACAAACCCGATACCTGCAGGGCCCGTCCTAAACAAGGAGGGGATAACCCGCTTAATTGGGTATTCGGGACAGGAATGTTTGCCCCGGGGCGAGTTCGGGGACAGGTAACGGGTGCCCTTCCCCATTTAATTTTATTTATTTTTTTAGAATTCAATACTTTAAATGAAAAATTTCACGAAATTTCATTAGTTTTAATAAAAAAATGGCAACTAATGGAGGCAATAAAAATAAATTATCAAAACTTTAAAAAAATTAAAAGGGGATAGTAAACGGGACAAGGGCCCCGTCCCACTCTGCCCCATCCTGTCCCGTCTCACTTTAAACGAGTAATGGGGCAGGAACGGAGAGAAGAATTGCTTGGCGGGGGGAGGGGGTGGGGGTAACGCCCCCGCCTTGTTGTCATCTCTAACTGCAGATTCGTGTATCTACAAACCACGACTACATACTCGAAATCCTTAATCTCTAATCCACGTGTCTACAAACTGCAAATCCATATTCCCTACTTTCCCATTAGGCTCGAAACCACCTTTACCTCTACCTTCGCCTCCGATAACCCATTCTCTTCCCCTTTTTCCAACCATCCCCAGTTTCCACACAAGGACGCATACACTTTTTGTCCCATTATTCTTGTTCGGTACGGTATTTACCACCTCTACCATTACTCCTCCTTTGGCTCTGTGATTTCGAGCACGAATCGATCTGACTCGTCATACTCCTAAGGTTACAACAATCGTACACATGTTATCCTTCAATGGATGAGAAAAAATTGTTGGTTGGAGAAAAAGTCGTTCTTCAAATTGTCCACTGACGTTTGCCACGAGACATGATGTCAATAATATTGTCATCCATGATCATACACCAAGCATGGTTTATCAAATTAATTCAACTCGTTTTGTGTCATAATCAATGTGGTCAAAATCGGCCCGGACCAGTCGGTTCGACCCGTAAAACTAGAATCGGACCCAAAAGCGGGCCAAATCATGCTCGGTTAATTGATTGTGACAAAATCGCTCAAAACCCATCAAATTGGCTGGTTCAACCGTAAATCGGTGAACCGATCTCGATTTGGTGATTTTCTCAATTTTTTTTTAGTTTAAAAAATTTTAACTTCATGAATGCATTTCCTTATAAATTACAATTTAATGTCGTGCTCACTTTATAGATGCACTTATCTCGAATGATTTCATAAACTTCTAATATGGGATAGTGCCTTTTATAGATGCTTTTCTCTCCAATTGTTTCATAAACTTCCAATGTGGGATAATGACATAACAAAAAAAATTTTAAAATGCCCATCAAAATCATTTTTCATATGTCTAATTGACTAATTTAATTTTGAACCCCAACTAATTAAATTGTAATATTTATCTTCATTATCTAATTTATTTAATTTTCAAATTTAACTTATATTGCACTTGATTATTAGAGCATGTTCGGTAACAATTAAAATCTAATTAAAATTGAAAATATAGCCGTTATTGGGTCTCACCCGTCTAATATAAGTCAACAATACGATTAATTTTTCAATTTTAATCTCTACCAAACATGCTCTTAATATATTAATGTTAGATATGATTTTTTTTTTAATATGTTTAAACTATTTTAATTTAACAAAGTAAACTATTTTAACATATTGATTTTTAATTTTTGAAGTATCAAGACTAACTGTAGGATAACGAATCTAATTAACAAATATAAATTTAAGGACCGTTTGGTACCGATTAAAATCCAATTAAAATTGAAAATATAGTCGTTATTGGATCTCACTCGTTTAATAAAAGTCAACAATAACGGCTAATTTTTCAATTTTAATCCGATTTTAATATCTACCAAACGGGCTCTTGCTTTGAATTATTAATATAAAAATTCTAAAAAATTATTGTTTTCATAGTAATTTATTATTTTTGTATGTATTTATTGCACCGGTTCGACCCCGATTGAAACTTTTGACCATTAACCCTTTTCAGGTCGATGACTGCGTCGATTTTCAAAACATTGGTCCTATTAATGTTTGATATTATTACATGCACATCAAAATTTACATAATGAGTTATATAATGCCACATAATACTCTATCATTTGTCAGTTTAAAATAAATCATGCTTTACGTACAGAAGCATGACTCACAACACGGAGGTGAGATTTTTTTTTTCCCAATATTTTACTTACAGGGGGCCACCCTCATGTGAGTGTTCTGATATACTTCCGTGAAAAATAATTTTGTACACACAGAATTATCCGTTTAAAATATAATTACCTTTTCCATCTATTTTTCCTCCACATCATATTATATAATTTATTATGTGCATTTTTTATTTACACGTAGAAAAATCCATAAATGTTACCCTTGACTCGTGCAACCAACTTTTTTTGTGCTTAATTCTAGTTTGGCTTCTATTAAATTAAAATTTATTTTTCACTTTTTTCTGATCGATTGCATATTTTTTAATAAAATAATATTATACGTAAATATAATTTTTTTAATTACATAATTTTCAAAAAATTACTATTCTTCTAGTTAAAATGTGAACTAAAGTAGCCCAAACAGGGGCTAAGGACAAAACTAAATTAGTCAACCGGTGCATTTATGCTAATGAATGCGCATTTAGCCAGTCAGCCAGTCAGGTGCTCTTCCCTTTTTCTGCGTTTTCTCCCATCTTCATAGATTTTCTCGCCAGTCACCTTACTCACTCAACCCACTGAGAAATTCAAATTCTTGAAGAAATTCTTGAAATTGAGTTTAAGATCTGGTTGAAATCCGAAGTCCTAACCTTCAGTTTTTCAATGAAAAGCAAGAAGAAGATTTCATCAAGTGCCAATGCTGATGAATTGGCTCTTTCATTGTATGCGGAGGAGGTGGAGCCAGTTCCTTTGAAAGTCTACCTCCACTCTTGCGTAAGGCGTTCGCCACGATTCACCACCAATAAGTACAAAACGCCATCTCCGGCGAGCAGCAGCCGGCGGAAGACAAAAGGGTTCCCTGCATTTGCCTTTTCTGTTCAAGAAAGAAGGTCTCCAAGGTTTTCTGCATCATCATCATCAGCTCCGGTGGAAGCGTGGTTGAAGAAACGGAGAGGTTTTGAGGAGGAAGAAGCTTCAAAGAAAGTGTGTTTGAATGATAAAATTTTAAGTTCTCCGAGGTTGAGACGTGGGGGTAAAGATGTAAATTCAAGGGGTTTTTTGAGCGCTAGGTGCTTAAGATCAAGAACTGTAGTCATGCATGTAAATAATAATGAGAAAGAAAGGGTAGAGAAAAGTGTAAATTTGAAATGCTTAAGATCTCGAATAAATGAGTTAGATTTGGTTAAAACACCCAAAGCTTTGAAAACTGTAGGTCTCGACAGTAGCTCTAGCTGGTTTCCGAGGTTAATTGAGGCCGAAAATGAAAAACTGTGGTCTGAGACGCCTTCATCGGAGAAGAGCTTAAGATCAAGAACTGTAAAAATGCACGTGGGAATTGAGAAAGAATGGCCGGAGAAAAGTGCTTCGAAGAAAAGCATTTGTGATGCTATGTTGGTTGATAAGTGCATAAGGTCTCCAAAAGTAGAATGTACTTTGGATGAATTACCTCAGGTTTTAGAAAAACGGGATTTGGAAAAACGTAATTCACGGGTAAGGGGTGAGAAGTGCTTAAGGTCTAGGAAAATTGACTTTAAAGTAAATGTGGAAGGAAGTGTTGAGAGAAAAACTCCTCGAATGGAAGGGTGTCCTTCGACGAATGAAGGTTCTGTTAAAAAAGATATGGAATCAGAAAAAAAACGAGAAAAACAAAAAAAAACTGCGTGTTGTTTTATGGGGGAGCCAATTCCAGAAGAAGAAGCTCGGGAGAAATGGGCATGGCGATACGACTTAAAGGTGATTATCCCTTTGCGGTTGAGATTTTGCTCGGATTTGTTATTAATACACATTGCATTTTGTTGAGAGTTCTGGTCGTGATAATTCTCTTTATTGTCGTGATGTTTTGAGTCATTGTTCTTTAGCATCACATACAGTCGCTGCTGCACAGAGCCAACACAGAACTCTTGAAAGATTTTTTTAATAGTGCAAATTTTTTTATTGATATACTGAGTTTCTTATAAGGCATTTGACATGGACGTTGACATGCAGAAAGTCATACTTGACTTGCTTTCCTACTCATAGGTAAATATTATATTGACAATTTATTTTTTGATGCATACCCATACAACAGTGAATCAAAGTACATAAGCCCCTTTAGAGTAGAGATAGAGGTGGTGCATTGAGAATTTATATTTTGATGCATACCCATACAACAGTGAATCAAAGTGCGTAAGCCCCTTTAGAGTAGAGATAGAGGTGGTGCATTGAAGAAAATCTAAGGATCACAATCATTTTGATGATTTCAATCGATGAAATAGCTTGATTTGGTTTCTTTTGATTGCTTTTGATTTGATTTGATTTTTTCTGTTTTAGCTTGCAGATGACCACCATGCTCTTTTACAGCATAATAAGCCTGTTGAAGTCCTGATGTTTATTATTTTTTGAGCTTTGCATGTGGTTTATCGTTCTTCTTGATAGAAAGTTACAACTTTAAATATTAAAGTATTTACATGCTCTAATTTTTATCTTTATATTTCCCCAATTTCTAGTTACTTGATCCAATTTGATCATAGAATTTTTCTTTACATTTCTCAACATCAATTTGTCCAAAAGGGATATTTAGTATGAACTGTCTGATACATGATGCTTCATAATGCTTATGTTTAACAAATTAAAATTTATTTATTTTATTTCTCACATTGTTGTTGCACTGCATTTTTCTTACGCAATTGGTAGTTTCTATTCTGATCATGATTGATTATGGACTTTGCAGAGCCAAAGAAAGGATCGAAGTGGGAAATTGAAGTGAGTGAATATTACAAACATTTCTTTTTGGTGGTGTTTCAATCATTTGCAACCGGTGTTTTCATGTTTTCTGTATGTATTTGCTTTTTATTTGTGAATATCTATTACTGCAGTAGCGGTGAAGAAGATGAAATTATATTGAATGTACAGTGCCATTATGCTCAAGCCAAAGTTGATACTTGTGTTCTTAACATCGGAGATTGTGCATATATGAAGGTAAGTTGACTTAGATTTTTATGTTTCTTGATATGAGGCCGTAGTTTGCTTTGTCTTGTACTTTTTTCTCATTTTCTTCTCTCTCGTACTTTTTAACTTTTACCTATGAATCATAGTTTTGAGCCATGTTGTCATGTAACAAATACCTTGTGGATGTTGTCATCCATTACACATATTTGAGTACACTACATTTGAAACATCGGAGCCATACATCTGTATATCATATCTTATCCACGAATCCTAATGTACTTCTTCTCTAAGTCATCACTAAGTTCATTCAAATTTACAAGTCTCAATCAGATAATTTGTAGTGTGGGAATCAAGTCACCGTCCCCTGTCTTCTACAATCGAATCGTAATAAGAGAATTGTGTACTACAAAGGCACTGTCAAGAAAATTAAATCAATTTTTGTACTCATATTTTAGTTTCTACCATTTTCTATGTTTTCTCGGGGTGCTGGTACTTTGGATTCGGTTCTTGACTTTCTCATGCTGGATGCTCGATAAAATTACCGTACTTAGTGGAATTCGATGTTTGGACTGATTCATTTTGTTGATATTTCTGTGCCAGCTAATGACATTTAACTATCACTCATCTGGCTATGTCTTAACAACACAAGTTTGACATCCTAAGCAATTCCTTCAGGGCGAAGGAAATAAAAAACATGTTGGGAAAGTCTTGGAATTTTTCAAGACAACGGAGGGAGAAGATTACTTTAGAGTTCAATGGTTTTTCAGAGCTGAAGATACGGTCGGTATAATTCTTGAATTGCTGTTGATCTGATATTTTATTCTATTTCATATCTCATATTCTGCCTTTTGTTTCTATTTATATTGGACTCCTCAGGTTATGAAAGATGCTGCTTCTTTTCATGACAAGAAGCGCTTATTCTACTCCACTTTAATGAATGACAACATATTAGATTGTATTATTTCGAAAGTCAACATTGTAAAAATACCACCTTCGGTATGCTTCATTCTGAGAAGTTCATACTTATGCTTGTTCTGCTCCATGTATGTGCTAAAATACTTTTAGTATTAGAAATCACGGGTTTATTTTACAACTTCGATTGATATTTGCATCTCTTGGGCTCCTAAATTGATTGTGATCTTGTTAATATTGCAGCTGTGTGAAAAACCGAACACTATTCAACCAGCTGCTTTTTATTATGATATGGAGTACTCTGTGGAATATTCAACATTTCGTACTTTGTCGACTGGTGAGTAGTGTGGTAAAAGAAAATATTTTATTCTCATTGTTTGCTAGCTTCTGAAAATAAATAACACAATTTTCTTCCTACGTGGTTCTAAAGTTTGGATATTTTCACATCTCTGCACTTCTCTCGACACTAATGGCATGCTTGGTAAAGAGTATTGAATAGCACTCAAGAGAATCGAAGAAGAAAATGATTTAAAATGACTATTCAGTCTTATCAAGTACTGCATACCAAACAAGCACTAACGCCTCTGCTTATCTGAATATTAGTGCACTTTCTGAATTAATTTCTCAGTATTTCCTTGCCAATTTGCTTGTCAGAAAATTATGTTGACAGCCATGATTCATTCTCAGCCAAATATATGGACCCCGACTACCATTCTGTTACTGAAACACCCTTGCAGGTTCTGTCCAATTGTGAATCTCTTAAAGAAGAATTAGCATTACTAGACCTATTCTCTGGCTGTGGTGGAATGTCAACTGGATTGTGCTTTGGTGCAAATCTTTCTGGTCTCAATCTTGTAACGGTAATTGTTAACTCTTACTCCCAATTCTAATTTTTTTTTTATTATCTTCTATCTATTTATTGAGTCACTCCAAAAGCATGTTTGTTAAATCCTTAAAAAATGTAAAAGTACTAAAATGTATCTGATTTCTTTCCCTTATTTTTAGAAATGGGCCGTTGATTATAACAGGTCTGCATGTGATAGCGTGAAACTAAACCATCCGGAAACCCAAGTTAGTAACTTCTTTCCCCTAAAATTCATAGCGAGCTCATTTTGTTTGTAATACGGTGAAGCTTAACTGTACTTCCTTTTGTATAGGTTAGGAATGAATCTGCTAATGATTTCCTAGAGTTACTAAGGAGCTGGGAGAAGTTATGCAAATCGTATGTGTGTGATTTAGACAGAACCCATGAATTCGAATTGGAGGACCACTGTGAAGAAGGTGACGGCAATATAAATTCTAAATTGGATGAAGAGGTTTCTTCTGAAGAATATGAAGTTTCCTGTCTGGTTGATATTTGTTATGGTGATCACGGTGAAAGAGGAAAGCGTGGGATACACTTCAAGGTACTGCATAATGAATAAAATTTTGATGAAATTAATTCTTTTATTTGATCGATTAAACTAACTGAGAATGATATCATTTCTTGCTTGAATCTCGTTTGGTCAACGGGTTACCACCCGTTGAATTTCTAAGGTACGTTGGAAGGGATATGGTCCAGATGAAGATACATGGGAACCAATTGAAGAGTTGAGGTGAGTTCTATATAATAATAAACTTTCGGTTTTGGCTGTTGTTTTTAGCTACTTCTTATATTGTACTACGTGTCCATTTATTTTGTTTCAGTAATTGTGAAGAGAAAATATGGGATTTTGTTAGGGAAGGATTGGAATCGAAAATTTTGCCTCTCCCGGTATGTGAATTTTATTAGCTGCCATTTTCAAGTTAAATAACAACACAATAATCGTTTCTATGTTTAAGAGCATGTTTGGCCAAGCCTTCGTCCATTATTTTAGATAATAGAAGATAGAAACAACGCTTGGGAGGAGTCCTATTAACCTAGGAATATAGGCGTGCATGCCATCCAAACCAGCATAAATAGTCATGGATAATTATGAGACGAGAGTCAATTTTTTCTTACATTGAATCATTCATACATATGTATATAGGCAACATTTAGATTTTTTATGGATCATTTGGTTCTTTTGAATCTTGCTTGAGCCGGATGATAAAAAATATCATGTCCAGTTCCTTCGGGGGAAGGATCTATAAGAATTCACAAAAAGTTGAAAACATATTTGGCAAATTTCTTTTATTAAAAACTAAACTTTTTCTTTTAAGTACTTTTACCTTTTTTAAGGCTCAGCCAAACATGCTCTTGGTATCTTGACAAAGCCCATCTGCCTACTTCAGGGAGAAGTTGATGTAATATGTGGTGGCCCTCCGTGTCAAGGCATTAGCGGTTATAATCGCCATAGGAACATTGAGTCCCCATGGGACGATGAAAGAAACCACCAAATTGTTGTCTTTATGGATATAGTTGGATTCTTAAAGCCAAAGTATGTCTTGATGGAAAATGTGGTCGACATCATAAGATTCGATAAGGCCTCTCTTGGACGATATGCTTTAAGTCGTTTAGTGCATATGAAATACCAAGCCAGGTTAGGAACTATTGCCTCGGGGTGTTATGGTCTTCCTCAGTTTCGACTGCGTGTTTTTATTTGGGGTGCGTCTCCTAGTGAGAAATTGCCCCAGTTCCCATTGCCTACACATGATGTTGTTGTCAGATATTGGCCTCCATGCGAATTTGAGAGAAATACTGTTGCTTATGATGAAGGCCAGCCTCGCGCACTTGAAGACACCATCGTTCTTCAGGATGCAATTTCTGATCTGCCATCTGTAACAAATGATGAAATCCGTGAAGAAATGATATATGAGAAGCCTGCAGAAACGGTGTTCCAAAGGTACATAAGATCAAGTAAAGACGAGATGTTGGGACTTGTGTCAAATAGAGAAATGGGATCAAAATGTCCAGTTTTATTCGACCATCGGCCTCTCCAGTTGTCTACACACGATTACTTGCGGGTTTGTCAAATCCCGAAGAGAAAAGGAGCCAACTTCAGGGACCTTCCCGGGGTCATTGTGGGAGAAGATAATGTGGCACGTCGTGATCCAACCAAAGAGCCAATGATGCTACCCACTGGAAGACTAGTTGTGCCAGATTGTGTCTTCAATTTTGAACAAGGAAAGTCGAAAAAACCATACGCAAGATTATGGTGGGACGAGACAGTAGCAACGGTGGTGACATTCCCCTATATTCGCTGCCAAGCAGTTTTACATCCCGAGCAGAACCGACTTCTCACCATACGAGAGTTTGCAAGATTGCAGGGATTCCCGGATTTTTACAGATTCTGCGGGACTGTTAAGGAAAAGTACTGTCAGATAGGCAATGCAGTGTCTGTTCCAGTGGCACGAGCTCTCGGATATGCGCTTGGAATGGCCTCCAGGAAGGTTAGTGGAGACGAGCCCCTCGTGATCCTACCGCCAAAATTCTCTTTCCTACAGCATTCGACAAATGAACCGGTTGTCTCTCTGTCTGAACAGTAGTATTATAATTCAAAAATTGTTTCTTTTTTCTTCTCCAACTTTTTCGAGTTCTAAAGAATCTACTTTACCAATAGGTCATGATGGTGAAGAGTCTCGGATTGTAAGTGATCTCATTGAACTATTTTCTATGAAGTATGGTTCAATGTGTGTGTGTGTGTGTGAGAGAGAGAGAGAGAGAGAGAGAGAGAGAAGAGAGATGAGGTTTAAATTACTGCAAAACTAATTAGAAAAAAAAAAAAAACCATAATTCAAATGTATAATTACATTATAATTTAAACAGTTTCTGAACCGACAAGAAAAATAATTTAACGTGTGCTTATTCTACTACGCTTTAATGAACTTGTGCTTGTTCTACGCTGGTTATATGCTGAAATACTGCAGCTGTGCCTGTGTACATGTAGTCATGGCGGACCTGGGGGGTTTGGGATTTTTTTTTTTAAAAAATTAATAGAACAAAATGAAAAAGAAAGCAATTAATTTGTCATTTTCTCCTTCTCAACTCCTGCAAAGCCCCCCCCGTCCACCCTCCCTCTCTCTCAGGCCTCTCTAGCCACCAGTGCACCACTGGAAGCTGCTTGCACTGCCGCACCAGCCACCAGTGCACCACTTCGCGCCACCAGTGCACCACTTCGCGCCAGCGCTCCTCCAACTTCCAAAGTCCGCCCGGCGCCCGTTCTCACTCTTCTCTGCAGCTCTGCTGTCTCTCGGTCTTCGGCTCTCGGCTCTCTGAGTCTCCACCTGAGATAAGTTCTTCCGCCATTCCACCATTTTTAGCGAAAGAATTTAGAAATTGTTGTGTTAAGCAATTTGTGTTTAATGTATTTGTGTAACTGTGATTCTTAATTCTTATTGATGTAAATGAATTGGGTTAATTTATAGAGTATAATTGTGTGTTCTGATTTAGGGATTTAGAGTTGTTTGGGGATTTAGGGTTCTTTTTTTTTTTTTTGATTTGGGGATTGAATGCGTCAATTGATAGTTATGGATTTTTAATTAGGGCTTTTAGGGATTTAGAATAAGGTAATTGTCAATTTTGATTTAAGGACTTATATTGTGATTGATTTAAGGACTTATATTGTGATTGAATGATATTTTGATTGCATATATCGAGAAAGATGTATTTGACAAGATTGAAAATGATGTAATTATGAAACGTTATCAAAATATGAAAGCACGTAGAGAACAATTGTAATAAAATATGTCCGTCTTTAATTTTTTCGTTACTTTTTAAAAGTTTGATTGTATCCCCCAACATAAAAAGTCTGCGTCTGCCCCTGCATGTANATTATGAAACGTTATCAAAATATGAAAGCACGTAGAGAACAATTGTAATAAAATATGTCCGTCTTTAATTTTTTCGTTACTTTTTAAAAGTTTGATTGTATCCCCCAACATAAAAAGTCTGCGTCTGCCCCTGCATGTAGTTGTCAAGATCCCATTAGACACTTTTCTATCAAGTATGGACTTGTATGGTCAAATGTAAGGTGTGTTTGAGCCACATTGTTTCGAAAGAATGTATTCTGAAATAGTAGATTGATGGAGAATGTGTGGTTGAAAAAGAATGAAAATTTTTATTGATATAATGAAAAATATTATTTTATTGAACAATATATGGTTGAAAATTAGTAAAAAAATGAGAATAAAAATTTTAATGTGTATTAAACAGAGATTTAATATGAAATTTGTATTTTCGCTTTATTTTGCAAAACACATATTTTGACAGTTACCTTCATTTAGTCACGTTAGTCACTCTAACGTGTAAAATATGTTCTTTACATGCTAAAACTCTCGTGCCACTTTGCAATTTGGCATAGAGATTCCTTTGTTTATTAATTGGTTAAATAACATCTTTTTTTCTTTTCAAAAAGTAAAATGACCACATCTTAGGTTCGTTTGATTGCAAATATGAAAAATTGACGTAAAGAAAATGAATTGCTTAGAAAGTTAGAAATTGTTTTATTGAAAATTGTAATTAATTGTGTTTGATTAGTATAATTTTCCACCTGAAAAATGTTAAAAGTTTGGTGTCCGTTTGACTTCGTATTTCATGAAAATGGCCCATTAAAGTAATAATTTTTTTATTATTGGGTCTAGAATTTGTTCCACTTGCCAAATTTTTTTAAAATAATTTTTTTAAAAAAAAAATTACCATACCGAATACCATTCGTTTGGCTTTGTTTTGCATGAAAATTGTCACTAAAAGTGATAATTTTTTTTTACCATTGTATCTAGAGTTTGTTTCCATTGCAAATAATAAAAAAAAAAAAATCTGGAAAATCATTTTCCACAAAAACAAAAGGAAAACATTTTCTCACAATTCAAAGAAATCAGGCTCGTGGTGGAGGAACGAGGAAAAATTTTTACCTGAAAAATATGTGCTATCAAACAATGCATTTTGTGAAAAATGGAAAAAAACTTTCCATCTTTCTTAGAAAATATGTGCTATCAAACATAGCCTTAATTTGATAGAAAATATTCAAAATATCATAAATGTTATCGACATTTTTTTTAATAATATTTTTGTTTGAGACTTCTCCATTATGTTGGCAAGTTATTAAATTAAAAATAAATGTGAAAGTTGGGTCACTTGTGATGCTTTTTATTTATTGGACAATAAATCAAAAGATTCGATATAATCTATACTGATGAACAACATTATTTGGGTAAAAAATATAGGCATGCTATTACATTAATAAATATAAATTCGAAAGACGAATGAAGGAAACCTCAAAAAGAAAAATTCAAGAAAAGCTGGCAAAGAGAACGACTTTATTACAAGAACTTAACACCTTCCTTCCTTGTATGTGTCCATGTGAAGAATATTCTCTCTCTCTACTTCCTCACTCTATTTTTTTTTTTTTTTAAATGGATTGGACTATTCATTGATTAATATGTTGTATTCAGGGGCGGAGGGGGGACCCGGACCCCCCC
>CAIGRR010505372.1:0-11121 GCA_903798365.1 Fraxinus sp. 1973-6204
ATTTCCACAACTAGAACTTGGCAAATGTTTCTGACTTATGATGCATGAAGTATTCTCAAACCTTTCCTGCTTGTTTCTGCCTCCTCATCACTGTAATGACACCTCTATTCACCTTCATTACTCTACTTTTAGACCAATAACTAAACCCATTAGAGTCTAAAGTACCTAATGAAATCAGATTCTTCCTCAAATCTGGCACATGTCTAACATCACATAATAACACCATCAAACATTGTAATTTTGATATTTCCTATCTCAATAATTCTACAAGCTGCATCATTCATCATCAGAATAGGACTAGAATTTACTAACATGTAGGTTTCAACCAACCTTTATTAGGTGTCATGTGATAGGATCATATTGAATCCAAAATCCAAGAATCCATGAGATGATCTGAACTCGATAGAATTGAAAGCATATCTATGTCACTGTCTTCTACTATGTTTGTAGACTTTGATGGACCTTTTTCTTTTCATCAATTATCTTCTTCTTACTTGGACAATCCCGCTTTATGTGTCCCTATTTCCCACACTTGTAGCACTGTATGTCCTTTCTCTTTTTGCATTTAGATCGAGATTTTTCATCACTCGATCCATTCCTAGACTTATTTCTCCACGGTCATAATTATCCTTGACCACAAGCCCTTCATCATGATAACTCTCATTACTGGTTTTCTTCCTTTGATGAAAACCTAATAGGATATACCTATGACCTCCTCCAACTCCTGTGTTTCTTTTCCCCACATCAAAGTTGTAACTAAACTTTTGTACATAGCAGAAGCATTTATAGAATTCAATAACATTAATGCCTTGTCTTCATCTTCCAATTTCACATAAACTCCCTTCAGACCACTAATAATCTAGTTGAATATGTTGATATATTGGCTCAAATCTGAGCCTTCTGTCATCTTAAAGCCATACAATTTATGCTTAAGATGAAGCTTGTTCGTCAATGACTTGGACATATGCCGGCTCTTCAGCTTCAACCAGTTTTCAGTCAATTATTCCTCATTAATGATATGATACATCACGTCATCATCCAAAAAAGCCTAATAGTGCCACAATCTTCGCTTCATGTTCCACCCAATCTGTGTCATCCATATCTACTATCTTTTGTATAACGCCTTCACCATACCCTGTTGCACCAATAAATCTTTAACCCTCCTCTGCCATAATCCAAAATTCCTAGTTCCATCGAACTTGAGCACATCAAATTTCGTAGAAGAAATCGTAGACATTGTAAATCTGAACTCTGACACTAGTTGTTGTGATTTTTGAAACAACAATGATGAATAATAGGTAATCAACGAAGAAAAAAACAAACAGAGATTTATATGGTTTGACAATTGGCCTACATCCACTGGATTAAAGTGGCTATGATTTGTATATTTTTTGTGTGAATAATAGGATTACATCATATATACTAACCTTGGCCCATACACGACCTTAGGGCCTGTACAAGACTTTAAGGAAAAATCCAAAAATACACATGTACCATAACATGGGGACGATGTCCCTGTATCCCTAACCTATCAAGCATCCCTAGAAAACAGACAGTAACTTGAGCACTTCAAACTTCGCAAAAGAAATACCAGACATTGTAAACAACATTTATGAATAATATATAATCAACGAAGAAAAAACAGAGATCTACATGGTTTGACAATTGGCCTATGTCCACGGGATCGAAGCGACTATGATTTGTATATTTTCTTTTTATGAATAATAGGATTACATCATATATATACTAACTTTGGCCCATACACGACTTCAGGGTATCTACAAGACTATAAGAAGAAAAAATCAAAAATACCCATGTGCCGTAACGAGAGGGAGCAGTCCCTGCACCATCAACCTATTAAGTGTCCTTGGCAAACAGAAGGTAAATTACTAGCCCAAAGGTTGATACTGTCAATCCGTTCCATTTCAACATCGACTTACTTATTCCAGTAAATATATGTTTCACTCTTTATGAATCATATATTACAGCAATAATTGAAACAAATCAAACTATAATTCTTGAAAAAACAAGTAGCTCAAGTCACATATATTGCACTAAAACAAGATAAATATCAATGTGTTATAAAAAATAAAAAAAATAAAAGAATTGTTCGAACAGACATATATCGCTAAAGAAGGAGAAAAGAGCAACATTCCACGAGTCGGATGAGAAGTTATGTTTCTAACAGATGACGTGTGAAAAATTCAAGAATCGTTTCTTATCTCTAAAGATCATTGAACGCATGATAGACAACAACTTTAAATTTAAGAATAGTTTTTTTTATATATATATTTCAACAAACTCTTTATTTTACTTTTTTTAAGAAAACATTTGTTATTTTTCTTTTTTCTTTAATTAAAATATACGTGTGCAAATGTCAATGGTCAATAAAGGAAAGATGGTTTGAATAATACATGAAATGAAGCTTCGGAATCTGCAACTTGTTGAATGCGATCATTATAAGGAACAAAAGAATTTCTCTTCAAACATAACTTCAAGAATTTACACTCCAAAATATAGAATATATTACATTTAGATGCGTTATTAATAGATTTATTAATAGTGAGATACTTTGAGTCATATATTTGAATCTAATTTAACCAATAATTACATTTGGAAATTCTTATAAATATCTAAATTGAGCTTTTTGTCCCTTTATCTTACCCCACATATTGGTTACAAAAACATGAACGTGCCTAATTCAAGTAATGCCCCCACTACTTTATTTAAACAAATAAAATGTCACTTTTTCTTTGTCTGGTTACTCTGTAGTTGTGAAAAACAAAAAATGCAATGATTCCTAACAATAATGATTTAATGCTCTTGTCTAATTTTCCTATCAAGGGAGTTCCCGGGCAACTCAGGTGGTCGAAAAGCTAACATGCATTTGTAAGATTCAAGAAAGGAAAATTTTTTTTAAAAAAATAAAAAATAAAAAATCATTAACTTAATATATAGTTTGTATTTAATTTTGCTTTTTTATCTGCTTTATTGATCTAGCAAAATTGTAAAAGAATTAATGAATGTGTGAGCGATAAATTTCGTCGAATGCTGATTTGGATATAAATTTAGAGGGAAAAAAAACACTCAAATTTTCTATATACTTCAATTAAGCCAAGCCAAAGAACACACTGTGAGGCCATGTGATAGATAAATGAATGTAACCAGTTATCGAGTATTAAAATAAAACTAGTTGATTCCAACTCCCCGAGTTTGATTAAACATAAATATACAAGATAAGATTGTTTTTTTTAATATTTTAGATGGAATATAAGTAAACGTGACAAAAAAACGAATGTTTTGTATCTTAAATAAGTATTCTCAATTTGGTCAATTTTAATTTTGGTAACTGAACTTCAGTTAAATTGCCATTAGGTATCAAACTTTAATTTGCCGCTCACGTTATCAATCAATTTCAACTTACTTTAAATGTTAGTCACTCGACTAGTCCTTTCTTTCAAGCTTAACGTCCTGATCCTCCGCTAGCCCTTGTTTCTAGGTAAATACGCCACATGGTTATTTCGTTTTTATATAATCTTGAAATTGAGGATGAATAGAGCTATAAGTATGCTCTCTCAAGTGAATTACCATCATTTTTTAAATGTAATTTATTCTCGAACTTTATAGTCACGATATGATTAGGTAGCTTGTTATTTGGAAACTTGATGCACATCATGCTATCGTCAATTTTTAACTTTTACGTAGGATTGTGACCGTTCGCTTAGTATCAAGGGTTAATAAAGTAATTAATGTTAAAAGTAAATTGAAGTACGGTGATCTAATTGAGACAAATTAAAATTGGATGACCCAATTGAGATTTCACTGAAAGTTCAAGTTGACCCTTTTTCCATTACACGTTACTTTTGGCTTTACACAAACAGCATTTTTGATTGGTTAGCTGCATCATTTGCTATTATCAATCTTGTTGTATATAGACTATATAAAAATATTAGGCCTAAGCATAGGTTTATTATTTATATTAATCATTTAGATGTAATTAACGTGACATCAAATTTTAAGGTAATGACCAAGGTTCTAATCTTCATTACAAAGTGTGAATCCATAGGAAATGTAAATAGGATAGATACTTAATGAGGTGGATGGACATTATTAAAGATAAATTAAAAAAGTTAAACGGGTGCACTTTCTTCTCAACTTAATAATTGCTACTCTACTATAGGTAAAGGAGATCTTGAAAAATGCTTGAATTCTGAATTTTTTTTTTCCACTTGCATGATGAACATGTATCGCACGTGTAAAACTTGAGAACATCCCACATGAATCTGCTATCATAGCGTCTATTCAAGAATCGCTTCTTGAGATTTGGCCAGTCTTGAAATGCATACGAATCAGAAATCGAAGAACGAAACGCTTTAAAAGTAGGATGACAATTAAATGACTTTGAAGTCAAATTCATATGACTAATATTTATTAATTATTATGTAGATGTAGTTGAAAATAAAAATAGTTAGAAGGGATTGAAAACCTTTCCCTCCTAAGATCTTCTTAATTGTAACACAAATAAGTAATTAGTGCATTATATAATGAAAGTTGTTAAAAGTAATATAAATTTCTCTTTCAAATAAGTAATTACTAACATAAGCTTTACCTGTATTTAAGGAAGTGAAGACAAACCATTAAAATAAGTAACCACTAATTATATTACCAATAGAAATATCCTTTAAAGTAACTTAATGGTTAAAGTTACAATCCAACAAAGAGAAATGAAGAAAACCCTAAAGATAGTTAAAAGGCCATCCAATTATTACTTATTAGGCCATCCAATTATTAGGCTATTCACAAACCTAGTGTCGAATGCTTAGCTTGGCATCAAAGTCTGTCCTCCACCCCCATCCCCCACTATGGAATATATATATATATATATATATATATGTATATATATTCTTATTCGTCATTATCATATTCATTCATTTTAAAAAACTGTTTTCTACAATAATGATTGACAATCATGTGTTGTCAAAATCTTAACATGTAATGTAGAAAACAGTTTTTAAAAATAGATGGATACGATAATGCCGAATAAAATGTTATTAATCAATGTTGTACATGTAGCATGATATATATATATATATATTGTGTTCATTCTGAGCAAGATTTAAAAACTAATAAAGCAAATCTCTATGGAATGTCTCGAAAACGTTATCAAGATTCGATTAAAATAAGCCTAATTTTTTTTAAATGAAATTCAGAATATTTAAGAAATGTCTAAAGAAATTTAAGGAACCTTTTATTTGAAAATTACTATTAGAAATTAGACTTTATCGTGGAGTTTGTTGCGGCCTTCAACTAATAATTAATTTAATTATATGCTTCAGCTAAAAATTAACATAATTGAAGTTTTTGTTCTGATATTACAAAATACTAATAAGTGATTAGAGTTTAAATTAATATTGAATATTTTTTCAAACTAAAATAGTAAAATTAATAAAAAGTTATATTTTTAACTGATTTTCTTCTTGAAAATTACATATTTAAAAGTCAAATCCACGCATTTTTTTAGTTCGCTCCTATTTGTCTTATTTTCTTCTTGAAAATTACATATTTAAAGGTGAAATCCACGCTTTTTTTTATTCGCTCCTATTTGTCTTATTTTCTTCTTGAAAATTACATATTTAAAAGGTCAAATCCACGCATTTTTTTAATTCACTCCTATTTTTCTATCATTATTTTAGAATTTTTTTTTCTCAAACTCATTTTCAACGACACGTCTTTATAATAAAATATTCTTCACATAAATTCGAAATTTTTTCTTATTTTTTAATTACACAATATTCAAAAAATTACTATTTCAAAATTCGTTTTCATCGAATAATGGTAGACCTATGGCTTCATTTCTGCCTCTGTACGACCCTATTATATACAACGAAGCCGCTTAGCCCTTGATTTTATAGCTTTGACGCAGCAATGGACCCATAAAAAACCCACTACGACACAAGCTTTCCCTAATGGAATATAAAGAATACAAAAGCTTTGACAGCAGCGCCGAAGAGCGGTGGCCCACCACCACCGGCCTCGACTTTGTCCTGCAAAACAAATACTGACATCTGTGAATGATATGACCAAAAATATTCATGATCTTGATTGTTACTTTGTTAGTCAAATAAATATATGTAATAGGGTACTGTGTCTTACCTCATTCACCTACTGTCGCTTTATATAATCCAATGGATAGGGTTATAGGGTTTAAACTTCTTGCTATAAGCCATTTAAAAAAAATAATGCTGCACGTACAGAGTACTTTCGCTAAAACAAACAAAAAAGTGCACCATAGACGGGACTGTGAATAATTCCAAATTATTCTTTTAAAAAATTCAATGGCTCTATTTAAGATCATTTTGTTGAAAAATTAGATATGTAATAATAATTTTTTTTGGAGAATGTATGATTAGAAATTACACAAAAATTCTAGATTTACGTACAAATTATTCTACTGAAAGAATGATTTTGTTAAACATGAGTTTGAAAAAAATAAATTTTTTTGTGAATATGTCTCAAACATGTGCTAAGCTAAATAATCACCACACACGACATGCCGAATAAATTTCAGAGTACAATCAATCCAAATAGTAGAGTTTGGAGACAAGGTAATTTTGGAGTACAACGACCAACTTTTCTAAACAGATAACAATACGAGCATAGTTAACATCAAGGAGTGCTATAATATCAATACTCTCTTTGCAATATAAGCAATTTAACTCAAGATGGCTTCTGTTTTGAGATTTCGACTATATAGTATTGAACAATATTATAGAAAAAAAAAATACTAATTCTAAGTATCTACCATTGTAAATTAGCTAAGTGGTTGTCAATGATTTTTGATTTATTTGCTTCTATATTGCTAATCATGTAGTGACTTTAAGGTTTAATATTTTATGATGAACAAAGGAGTGCCACTTTAAATTGTGAATGGATGGCTTATGGTTAATTAATCATGATCTCATAAAGCTTAAGGGTAGGGTTTGAAGCCGTACCCCATACATTGATAGTTGTGAGTAATTCGAGTAAAATTCATAAAAAAAAGTGTCAAATAAATTTTCTCTAAGGGTCCGTTTGATATGCAAATGTAGAAAGAAATTTTAATTTCATGTTAATTGGAAAATAAAAACCCACCAAACACATAAAAATTCGTTTTTCATGAAAAAAAAAATGCAGTTTAAAGTGGTTGTACCTTAGAATTCGGTTTCTATTTCTACGTTGCAATCAAACAGCCAAAGTGAACTTTATTTTCCTCCGATATAACATTTTCCATGGAATTTCGTGTTATCAAACAGACCCTAATAAAGAGAATCTACAATTTGTTTCTCTTAATTATTTAAACTATCATAATATATATTAGACCAAGATATCGAGCATACATTCAATCATAATAGATAATAATGTATTTTTCAATGTGCATTTCAAATATTGGGACAACACTGTCAAGAAATGAAGATTGGAGACGAAAGCGATAAATAGATAATGTTCAAGATCGCGTCTGAAATTTTTCCATTAATTAATCATCGCAAAACCCTCCATTTATTAGCAGTAGAGATGTTTCATTTTCCATTAACATTCATAATATTTAAAATAGAACATAGAAATATAGGTGCAATCAAATGAAGCTACCTAAATTAGTAACTAGTAGTAAAGTGAAGAGCATGAAAATCAATTGATCAATGCATCCAATATCTTGTGGGTGCCCTATATTCTTATAAGTCATAATTCAAATGTCTTTATCATTTTTGCCAAATTCATGCACCCAAAGGATTAGGGGATAAGGCAGGCTATATAGCTACTCCATTTCTTTATTTATTTAGCTTTTTAGGTTTTCTAAAGTATTCAAAATATGAATTGGTCACTTTAGTTTTATTGGATATCGTCGATATTTTAAACGAAGTTGGTTGTGGTTCTTGACGTTTTACACCTTGTTTTGATGATGAAGACGTTCATAAATTTGTTTCATTGGCAACTAATTCATGTATGAAAATGTGAACTCACTGTATTACGATTTCAATTTTATTTGTATTTTGCAACGATATGAATAAATAAATTACGTTGATTTCTTGCAAAATGAAATATTCAACATGGAAGCATGGATAAGATAATTAAAAGTTAGAAAACGAAAAAGGAAAAGCATTGAAAATATTATTATGTACATTTTACAACGATAAGTTTTGACTAACTCATGTTCGATTCAACCAAAACCTACTTGAGAATATCTGGAATTTGAATCGAATGTACCTTCGGAAAGAAAATTTTTAAGAGGGCTCTTCTTGAATCTTGATAGCACTAAGATTTTCAATTTGTAATATTAGAACTAAACATTAATTTCCATTGTATTGGAGTCCCCACACGAAGTGTCCATCAAACTATCTGTTGAAACGTCAAATGGCTCTCATTAGACACATGACTCATCGTAAGAAGAAAAAAATTATTTTCCCGGACTTCATGTGATATTTTCCCAACTTCGTGCAATTTATGTCCCAGCCACCCCCTTTTCCATGTAGCTCGTCCCCTTCATTCCTCATCTTTCTCTTTCCCATCACGACCCCTTTCGCCATCCCCTTTTTTCTCTTTGTGTTGACAAGGCAGGGTGGGGAACTTGAAGATTAGTAGATAGGTAACAGAAAAGAAAAGGTGTTATTATTATTATTAATATTTTGAATCTTCTATTGAAGCGATGGTTTAATTGTTCTTTTATTTACTATTGTGGTCACATGCTAAGCAATCAATCACACGACTTTTTGTACATGATTCATGAGTTAGGACCCAAATATTACAAAGTTACAAATCTAAATTTAAATACCAAAAAATTCATATAAAAACAAGTGTTTCTTACCGCTAGGATACCAATCGGCTTGCATCACTCAATAATATGACTCAAGTAATTTAACTTCAGCTGAACCTTTCTTCAAAGCTTCAAAAAGAAGAAAAAAAAAAAAAAGGCTAAATCGAGATCAAATGAGTCATATAGTAATATATTGACGACATAAAAATGCGGCCCAATTAAATGGCCTAAGAAGTGATGAGGTCCATGTAAAAGGCCCAAGATAGAGCTCTACAATAGAGGTCCATCATCGCCCAAGCCTATAAGATGCACAAATGCTGAGCGAGTACAACATCTTGTTGATACCCAGGGCGACGACATTATTATCGCCCAGAATTCGGAACGCCCAGAATTTGAATACATGGATACTTTCAAGTAATGGTTACCAAGGCAGTTAAAGGGTGTTCTCATCATGTCCCACGATCCAAGAAACCTCGATTATCAGCAGCTCAAAGGTGGAGGTGACGTCGTTAGAAACAGAAGTTCTACAACAAGTCAGCCATGATAAAAAACGTGGATAGTTACAGGATGACCGACAGTTTCAGACAATTCTACAACAACTGTCCGATGAGTATAAAAACGAGGAAAAGGCATAGAAGAAAAAGACCCCGAATCAAAACTTTCGAACAGAGACTATGTAATTTTCATTATCTTTAATTTCATCGCATTTAACCTTCAATTGTTCTGTGTGCTTGCGCCCCTTGGAGGCATTTCGTTTTTTACCCATTGTAAATATTCAATAAAACACCCATTTTGGGGACTTATCTCAAAAGGTCTGTTCCTTACTAAATCGTCTGAGTTTTTCTTTAATTGTTAGCGAGACCCGATTTTCTGCGCGAAACATAATAATTTGGCTCGATTTCATGCCCACTATATTTAAACTTAGACGAATAGTCCAAGAAAAACAACATTCTTGGTTACAATTCATTTAATTGTATATCTACAAACATTTAATTTGTAGTGATCGAGACAATAGAAAATTGTAGTGATAAGAATACTTGAAAAAGATAATTATCAAGGGCCATTGCACTCCCACATTATTCGTGCAACTTGTTCCCGATTATTAGACATACTAAACGCCAGACCCCTCAGCCAACTAATTGTGGCTTAGTGGGTCCAATAATTATTTTCTTTAATTATTTTAGCTTTTTTTTAAAAAAAATAAAAAGGGCCCGTGTGGCATGGAGAGCGAGAAATGGAATAGTTCGCCTCTCTAGCTACGACATGGCCTATATAAAGAGAAATAAGGATTGAACCGCTGCCGACTTATCTTTATAGATCTAAATGAAACTCATTGTTTTTATATCTTTCTTATACATTTTCTTGGAAAGTTTAGTCTTACTTTAGAAATAAGCATTAATAAATGGATGGTTGTATTGTCATATTTCATTCTTCGTCCACTTTTTAACTGTATTATAAAAGTCTTTAATCTTTACTTAGGGCCCGTTTGATTGCAAGAATGAAAAATGGGTGGAAAGAAAACGAAAATAATTACCTAGAACTTGTTTTTTCGAGAATTGTCAATTAATTGTGTTTGATTGGTATAATTTTTCACCTGAAAAATGTTTAATTTTTGGATCTTTTGATATTCGTTTGACTTTATTTCACATGAAAATTGTTCATTAAAATGAATAATTTTTTTATAATTGGAAATAGAATTTGTTTCCATTGAAAAAAAAAAAAGGTGGAAAACCATTTTCTCATCGATTCAATGAAAAGCTGGAAAAGAGATCACGGGGCGGGGGCGGGGGCCAATTGCCAAGAAAAAATTGGCTATCAAATAAAGCAAAAGTTGGAACTTGGAAAATAATTTCAATTTCCATGGAAAATAGGTAATATCAAACACGTCTTATTGTCTTATTAACATCAAAAGTTTTTTAGCTGCATTCTTATCATTAACCTTTCGCTAATTAGTATGTTTCGTCTCGAATGCAGATTTCCATCCAAAAAGTCCGCCATGAGGGCGTGAAAAGACTTAATTGCCCTACATCAAGCTTTCTAGGGGTTCATTGAAGACGGAGGAGGTAAAAAGACTTATTTTTCCCTCATTTTTAAATAAGAAAAATGGAGAAAAATTACAAAAAATTGAGATAATATATGCCCATCATTTTAATGCAAGCTAATAAAATATTTGGACATAAAACCATCATCAACTACTAGATGTGCAATTTAAAAGAACACTAGCCCCCAGGGCAAATCTCCCAGTGGCAAAGGGGAGGGCGGTTAGGGCTCAGCGCGGTAGTGTGCAGAGTTCGATTCCCCGCAAGGTGGAATTGACTTTGTTGAAAGCGGGA
>CAIGRR010505438.1:0-16198 GCA_903798365.1 Fraxinus sp. 1973-6204
AGTAAGAGTACTAAGGTACTTAAGACATATTTGTAGCTATGAACTGCACTATACCAGATATTCAGGAGTCATTGAAGAATATAGTGATGCAAACTAGATATCTGATATAAAAAAACTCAAAGTCTACTAGTGGATTTGTGTTCACGCTTGGAGGTGCAACTATATCTTGAAAATCATCTAAACAAATAGTTATAGCCAAATGTACCATGTAATCTACGTTTATAGCTCTAGATAAATGTGGTTAAGAGGTTAAGTGGTTATGCAACTTCTTAAAGGATATTCTGAAATGGTCAAAACCCGTACTAGCAATTTACATATATTGTGATAGTCATTCAACAATTGGAAGGGCACAAAGTAACATGTACAATGGTAAGTCTAGACATATGCATCGTAGAAATAATACTATAAGGCAACTGCTTTCAACTAGAGTTATCTCCATTGACTATATAAGGTCAAAAGATAACATTGCGAATCTACTAACCAAATAATTAAATAGAAAATCATTGAAAGAAATAGGACTTAAGCCCTTGAATAAATGAGTTAATATAAAGGAAACCTAAACTAGTTGACCGAAGATCCCAAAATCTAGGTTTAAATAGACAACTTAATTGTAAAGACATAATCGAATCGTTATGGAGGATATTATCTCATGTTCATTCCTATGATGTAACAATGATGTCTATAAGGATGAAGGAAAAACGAGCATTTAATTATTCTTATGCATCGAAAATTGATCGAAGTAATGCGAGTTACTTATAATAAAAAATCACCTATGTGACAGAGAAGTGGGGCCGCTTCTAAAGGAATTATGTGGAGTTCAATTTTTAGAAACTCTCGCAGAACTAGGCATATGTTCTGGCCATAATAAACATAATAATGAGAATTGAATTGTGTTTAGGAAGAAGTTTGTGTATAGTAGATTATGTATTAGATATAATGAAAAACAGTTTAAAGACATCGTGTCTACTGGTTAAAGAAAATACACTTCACAAGGGGAGGTTTAAGGGGTAAAACTTACCTATTTTATGCAGATTTCAACTGTTGAATATATCACCAAGTCTTTGTGTATCATGTATCTATATCTCTCTCAATTTTTATTCATGTGAGAGATTGTTAGAAAAATGGCATATATAGGCTGATTTTGGCATAATTTTGAATGGAGCCCATTCATTCATTTTGGAAGATCAAAGTTGATTAATGTTCTCCTTTGTGAGAACATTAAAATCATTTATTTACTTGCAAAAACTGATAACCGGGTGAATGAAAAATCAGAGTTCAAAGTGGACATTTGAAAGATGTTTATATGTATCGGAGGGAAAACAAATAGGGTTTGTCCCACATAGGAAAATGATGAAAGCAAATATCACTTTATGTATGACTACAATTTGAAAGTGTGTAATCATGTGTAGTATAGAGACTCTTTCCACGTACATGCATAGGAGGTGTAAAATAAGGACCAAATTAGAACTTTGGACCTTGAACTTTCGTACGGGCGTGACCTATGTACACGAAATGAATGGAGCAAAAATTAGCCCCTTAGGAATGTCCAAGTTATCTAATTTTTTTCTCCCAAACATCTGTCCAACTCTCAAAACTGATATATAATTGTGAAGTTATTTAGCTATGTTAATGGTTGTGTTAAATGTGTAACACTTGTAACTGCTGGCCATTCATGCCACTTATTCATCGGCTTAGCTTATAATAAAACTTAAGTTTTCCATATTCCACAAACAAATTTCTCTCATACAGCTTCCAATTTCTGTCTGCTAAAATTCTTTTCTGTCCAAAGAAAAATTCCGCGGAATTCAAATTTAATGCTAGCGACTCTTTCATTTTTCATCTTTTCCAACTCTACTAACAGCTTTTTTCATTCCTTATCTGCAAACCTCAAAAACATATTCAAAAGCTCAACAAAAAGATCTCGTTAATATTTATTGAAATATAATATTTCATTATTTTTGAATCGGTAAGTACATTTTCATTTTTGCGTATGCTTAGGTTAGATTTTATTTGTTTAGTTTACCTGTTTAATTGCTAAATATTATTTTGACTAATTTTAGTGTGTGTAGATATATTATTACACATTATTGGACAAATCTCTATAAATTTTTAAAGCAAAAATGAAACAAAAAATATACGGCCTAAGATTTGTTTGCTCTTCTTCATCTATCTTTTTTTCTTAAAGTTTGAATTAAAATATAGATGTGGAGTTGACACTTGTCACAATTTGTTACTTTGATGAATTTCAAAGGAATGAAAATGAGAAATGGTCATAGAATTGGACGAGCGATGGAGAATGTGTTTTTGTAATTCATTTAACAATGAATACATCGCATATGGACATTTTTCATAATTTACAAAGCCTCCTCAACATTAATACAAATGAATATGAGATGGATTTAAGATTTATGTTTCCCAACCATTCAAATATCCCAATCTCACCAATAAAAATTACTTCTAAAATGCAAGTTAAGGGGATAATTTGACTCAACAAAAACCACAAGTCTCCTCTATGCATAACTTTTGTGAGGAATAATATTCTCAAGAATGAACATGAAATAACTAATAAAGTATATAGTAATATGAATTATTTTTGGAACACAATGAATATAGCTCACAAGGATAACGTAGTTATTCTGGAGACATTTTCTACAGATCATGATCTCATTATTATGCACAGACCTCTCAAGATATTTCAACATAATGTGATAGAAATTCTATATACAAACCAGGATCTCATTATTTTATCTAGGCATAGACACGAGTTAGGTGGAAATTCACATGTTGGGCCCAATTCACGGTCTTCTCGTAATTCACGTGTGGTTTCCAATTATAAAGATTTGCAGGTCGATCAACTGTATGATATTAAGAGAGATATTTAGAAAGTTGTACACATGATTACATTGGAATACATCTTCGAGTTCAAAGTGATGAAATCAAACAAAACTAGGTATACAATATCTATGTAAATGATAGTTGTAAGTAGCGTTTGCGAGCAACAAAGTTTGACACTACTAATTTCTTTGTAGATTACAAGTATGCATGTAGACATACTTTTTCGATGGGTATTTGTCACACTGATCACCCATAAGTAATATTATGATTTATTGGAAGACCTAAGGACAACCTACATACATCATTCATGACATTCGTTTGGAGTTTGAGTGGTTATAAACCGTGTTAGAAGGCCTATAAGGTTGAAGATTGTTTGTTGGAGGATTTAATGGATTCACCCTAGAAGAGTTATGCTAAACTAGACAAGTATTTTTATAAAATGGCAAGAACTAATCCTAGCTCAATGTTCTTTATTGAGACTGATTCGACAACTGCTTCAAATATTTCTTCATTTGTTTTGGACAATTTCTACGTGTCAAGATGCGAGCATTCAAATTATCCTCTTGTATTCGATATAGTCGATAACGAAACTTGTCAATCAATGCATTGGTTATACACAGAGCTGACTGAAGTAATCGAAGGTGTTGATAACCTTCTTTTTGTAACTGATAGGAGAAACATTATAATATATGGATTGCTAAAGTTATTTCCTATCCACATCATGGTTACTGCATGTATGCCATGCAAGGCTACATGAAGATCTAGTATCAAGGAATGGGGATTGTCTTGTTGTTTAGGAGAGCACTAGATGCATACAATTTTGAATAGTTTAATAAGAACATGGTCGAAATATAGAGTAAATCACATGATGCATGGGACAAATTAACTAAGATGGGGTTGAACAATGGGCATGATCACATTTTAGATTTCGGTATAATATGATGGCATCAAACAAGGCGAAATCGCTGAATTTATTGTTCAACAAGGATAGAAAATTATCGATTCTCATGATAGTCGAGCACATTCATAGTAAGTTGTAGGAATGATTTTATAATAGGTGTGTGGATTCCTAGGTGCACACAAGCATGCTAACCCCATGCAAGCTAAACTCTTTTAAAACTCTTGAAATGGTAAAAAAGGTATATTTGGAACCCCTAGATCAGTTTCGATTCTCCGTGAAAAGTGAATCCAACGTAAAATACATCATGAACTTGAATGATAAGACCTACATGTATAGGAAGTTTTAGTTGAAGAGTTTTTCATATGCGTACCCATTCATAGTCGTAATACAAATGTGTAGTTTGTTGTAAATTATTACGCATATGAATGTATAGTTTGTTGTAAATTATTTGCATTGTTTTGTGTAACATTTATTATTTATTGTTTAGTGTTGTGTATTTGTTCAAATCTTTGTTGTACGTTTTGATTTTCGTAAAATGTTTACAATGTGTGGTGTAATTTTTATTATCTAATATTTAGTGTTGTGTATTTGCTTAATGTTTAATAAATCAAAGAATTAAAAAATTAAATTAGAAAACATATATAAACTAAATTAGTGTATTTAAACTTAATTTATTTACAAAGTACTTATACGAAGTATTATTAGTCACAATCAAATGAATATAAATTGGATGCTAATTTCCACATCCAATTAGACACGTGAGTCTATTTGATTATGGTTTCATCATGTACAATGCTTTATACTTGATGTTACCACAATCACCCGTGTAGATAAATAGTATAATATCAATAAATAAATATGACTTGAAGACAAGTTACTAAATGCAAACAAATGTAAAAAACTTCCGATATTTATTGTCTTGCTGTGGTGTTTTTCCTCACAACGGCTATTTTATAATCAACTTGAACGTGTGTTATTCTAGCCATCTTGGGAACAATAACCATCATGGGATACCATGTGAAATGGGTTGGTTGGAGTCGTACATATATGTTATGAATTGAATAAAACAGATCTCACTGCAAATCAGTGTCCACGTGATACAACTAGAACGTAGAGATGTATACAACCTTCCCTCTTCTTCCCAGTGTTGTCTCTTCTTCTCTCACATATTTCAATATACAATCAGACACCACATAGCTCCCAAGTTATTATCCCTTAACAACTTCTCACATCGATAGTATTCTTGAACAAGAAGTCTGTAGTAACTCTCCCAAGAAAGTCGAATAAACGGTGGTACCTACTAGCACGATCTCGCAATAGATACATTGCCAATTCATAATGATACATCTAAGAAAAAATTAAATATAAACAACAACACATATCATGCGAACAACATACATAGTGTAAATTGGCCTTACATCGTCCGCTAGCCAAGCTCCACTTTACCACATCTGTAAACCATGCCAATGCATTGCTTATGTTTTTCTTGCCCAACTAATGTTTGATTCTAAAATAAACAACATAGATAACTATATGTAATAAATAGTACACTTTTAGCAATAGCATAACTTACTTACCTGGGGTAAAGACCTTAAAACCATTAGTAAATACTTTTTTTATCGGGTTGACATCACGACAAAGATTCAAGTACGCATCCATGAATTTTCTCCCTTTTTCTTGACTATGAACGGAGAAAAACATGTTATTATGGCAACCTCAGCCTCTTGTCCAACACCTCAGGCTCCATCATCTCAGCAGTACGTTTTCTATTCTCTATAACTCCCTGTCATTCTCCCGTCTATCCTTTCATCACACTCTCGTTCATCCCTTTCGTTAACCTCTTATCTACCCTTTTCCTCTCCTCACCCTCTTATCCATCCCTTTCGTCTACTACCTCTATCACCCCCTCGTTATCCTCTTTTCCCTCCCAATGTTCATCATCTTTGTCATACATTGCGTAATCCCCTCATCCATCCCCTCGTTCACTCTCTCGTAAACCTCATCCGCCTCTCGTCCATACAGCTCATCCTCATCATCTTCCCACTGTTTGATGATAGATTCATGCCATTTAATAATCTTGTCAACATTCTTATCTAAAACTCCTATCTCATATTGTAAATGCTCTATCTTAGATCGAACAACACATGTTGCTCAATCTTTGACATGTGTTGATTGAGACGCTCAAACAAATTATTTGATGATATTGTTGAATGTATATGTACCATAGGTAAAGGAAATATATACAGTGCAAGAGATCGACAATGCATAGAAAATCAAAGAGGTATAGGAGACCAACATGTAGGAGATTGGTGCGGTGCAATGCAGGAGGCCGTCATGCATGAGTACAGAGCTCACCATTTAGTAGGAGAGTGTTCCTACATAAATAAGAAAGTTTACAATTAGTACATTTAAATCACACATCACAATATCGAATATAAACCTACATTTAAATAATATGTAATAATATAGAATATAAATCTACATAAGCTCTATCAATACTAGATCATCATGGCAAAGTGAAATATACTATCCTCACAGGTAATTCGGATCCAACTCCTCGAGTGTAGCTGTTAGTTCTGTATGAACTTTGAACTGACATATTAACATTTCAACGCTTCAATTGACATGTATTGGATCGATAAACAAACTTAAATATAAAATGTAAATATATACTTACTCAAGGATGCTGGATGATACATCTTTGGTATTCGAGATATCTGTTGCCTGTCGATTAAGCATCTAAGTGTACCTTGTATCTTTCTTTGTCCACCTACCTTCCAAAAGTGAGGATAACCTCGTGTGCCCATATCTACAACACTTATAAGCATATATAGAAATTTAATGAAATATCAACATCAAAAGTTTTGTCATTTACATGCATGGCCAGTGGAAAGTCGTAGGCATTGTATTTGTGCTCATCTTTTAAAGACTTGGCCGTTTGATGCCCCCATCCTAAATACATGTAAGGTATCCATAAAATACCTCCAATCCTATTGATAGTTGTTGAATACATTAAGATCGTCAACATCCAATGAAAAAATATCGATAGATATTTTACTGTGTTTTCACCTAGCACAACATCTAGGATAAGCACAAATCATAGCTTGAATTTATCCGCCATATTTGAGCAAGCCTCAAATGCAATCTCCAACTATAAAAGAGTAATAGTAGATCTCCCTCCAAAATATTCGTTGAGTAGTCTTTTATTTCGATGAATATTAGGCACGACTGCTCCTTCACTTCTTGAGTTTAACCCTGTAACGAGGGCAAACTCAAATATGAAGAACCAGGAGACCTTTTACACTCCTAACCTAAAAAATAACATATCAATGTTGGCTGGCTTAAAAAGTCGGAAGTAACAGACAATCAATTATCTGCCCCGAAAACTACATGCACCTTATTTGAAATAGTTTTCATAAGCACAATTGGCGTAATAGGTTTTTGTGTCGATCATCTATGACTTCTAACACCTTTTCATACTACCATAATTTCACTTTGATGTCACTTTTTGGGATGTTCTCTCCATTTAAGGTCAAGAGCATATTCCATCCTACAATAAGTACAAATATTAGTAGCTTATATAAGAAATTAATGAACAAGACATAATATCTAGAAAAACCAAACAATAAGTACAAATATTAGTAACTTATATAAGAAATTAACGGACAAGACATAATATCTAGAAAAACAAAATAAGAAATTCTACTGCCAATAAGCAATTATATCTATAGAAAGAAATACATTTCAAAGTATAGTACCAATAAAATAATATTACCCATTTTAGAAAAAAAGAAAGGAACGAGGATATTGCCTCCGGTTGGTAAGGGTTCTTCCTCTCTGATCGTATCAATTGTTGAGAAAGAATTCTCATCGACCACAATAGATTACACTTCTCCAACACCAAAAATCAGTTTTTTTTGCCTAAAGTCATGAAGATCAAAGCAACTTTATGTCTTAATAGATAAATCACAATAAAAATCAACATTATAAGCAAAAAATCGTAGATTTAGGAACTATCTAAACAAAATGAAGAAAATAAACCGTTAAAAATGAGATTCTAACCTTGAATATGATAGATTAAGATGAAGATGAAACTTGATGAAGAAACTTTACAGGATCGATTTTTGATCCTTGGGGATTTTTTACTCTTCAACTTTCTCTCTCCCTCTTTCAATAATGTTCAAAATTGGGGTAAATTGGACATTGTACGATTTTCTTTTTAATTTAGATGTATTTAAAAATGAAAAATGGTTAAAGACTATAGTGGTAGGTCGGATATCGACTATTCCCGTTTGGTGCACATTATTTCTAAAAGAATGCATTTTTTTGGTTGATGTGATGTAGGATATGTGGTTGAAAAAGAATGAAAAATTATTGATGTGACGGAAAATATTATTTTATTGAAGAATGTGTGATTGAAAATGAGTAGAAGAATGAGAATAAAAATAATAATGTGGATTATTTTGTGTAAAAAATGCATTTTTTTTATATGGTGGGAAATATGTGGTTGAAAAGGAAGGAAACGCTATTGATGTGATGGAAAATATTATTTTATTGAAGAATGTGTGGTTGAAAATGAGTAGAAGAATGAGAATAAAAATAATAATGTGGATTAAACAGGGGCTAAGGGATTAAGTTTCACCAATTCCAATTTTAAGAAAAATTTTAAAATTTCAAATCTTAGGCTTATTTAAATTTTATTTATAATTTAATTAATTAAATATATTATAGGTCACAATTCAAAACTTTTATAGGTCACAATTTATTCATCGATCACAAATCTATCAAATTAATAATCATATTTTATTTATTGGTCACAAATAACAAATTTTATAAGTCACAACTTATTTTATGTTCACAAAATATCAACTTAATTGATCACAGATTATATTTAGGTCAGAATTTATCAAATTATTGGTACAAATTAATAAATGTTTAGGTCACACAGTATGTATTGGTCACAATTTATCTGTTTCATTGGTTACATATTGTTTATTGGTCACACACCAACCAATTTATTGGTCAAAATCGACCAAATCATTTGTGACCACCACCAACGCTTATGACCACCACATTGTTGCAACAGCATAAACCACTGTCGCCAGAACCTCTCAGCAACAAAACCATCATCTTGAACACCGTAGCCAACATCACCACCACCACACCGTACAGATCCACCACCGTACACTGCACAGATACCGTGCACCGCACCGCAACACACCACCACCACCATTTTCTCTATCTCTATTTACACCACAAATCCACCGCCACGCCTACACCGCACCACTACCGCGTAGATCCACCACCACTACCCCAATGGTACCACACCACATAGATTCACCATCGCCACGCCCACACAGCACCTGCCAGCAAAACCACATCAACCACTATATCCAACAACCCACAACCTCAACAACACTGTCCACATCACCGCTGCCAACACCACCACAAACAACGGTGGTTCTGGTATCATTGTCAACAATGAGCAGCGGCACTGTACATTACTCTCAGAGCAACGTCGCTGTGACGATGTAGCAGGCAGCACCGGAGGCGTCATGATCCCAGCGTTGATGGTGCTCCGCTGGAATCAAAGCAACCGATCAGGAAGATGAACTAGAAGCCACTACAATAAAAATTGTCATTTGCAATACTAAAAAGGAAACATTTGTTGATAAATATTGATAAAGGAGTCTTTTGGCAATATTTTAGTAAGTAAATGTTGATGTTGGTTAATATAAATGAATTTTAGCAACGTTTTATAGGAGAATATTGCGATAGACCCCCTTTTTGCAACATTTATTTAGTGTTACGGAAGGTTTTCTTTTTCGCAACGTTTGTCAAACGTTGCGAAAGGTTTTACTTTTGCAATGTTTGTCAAACATTGCGAAAAGTGAGACCTTTCACAACGTTTAAAAAACGTTGCAAAAGTAGACTTTTCACAACGTTCGACAAACGTTACAAAAGGCTTTTCTTTTTGATAAACGTTGCGAAAAGTCTACTTTTGCAATGTTTATTAAACGTTGCGAAAGGTTTTACTTTTGCAACGTTTTCTGAACATTGCGAAAAGTTTTGTACCTTTTTCCTAAATTAAATTATATATGGGCACAAATGATAGAAACAAAAAATAACCCAAACCCTAACACTCCTTCCATTCATTCCTCTCCCGCCATTGGATGCCAATCTAGCGTGTATCTCCACGTTATATCGTTCGCATCATCTCTCCCTTTTACTTATCGCTTTCATATTTGCGCTTATTATTTGAATTAATCTATCTACTCTTTATTTACTTAAATTTAGATTAATTCTTCGAAATTTTTTTGAAAACCAACTCACCCCCTCTTGGTTAGTTATCATTGGGCTATCAATTGGTATCAGATCAATGTGCTCATTTTGAAATTAAGATTCTACAATATTGAATGATGGCTAACCACAATCTTCAAAAAAGAGGATGTCAAACCAGATCAAATAATTTCTAAACCTAGAGAAAAATATAATGAAGTAAATAAACAAAAAATATCTTTAAATGCTAGAGTTAAAAATATATTTTATTGTGCTTTAGATATAAATGAGTTTAATTGTACTAGTACATGTGATTTCGCTTATGATATCTGACATGCTTTAGAAATTACTTATGTTGGAACTAGCAAAGTGAAAGAAACTAAGATAAATTTCTTAGTTAAAGATTTTGAAAATTACTTTATAAAAGAGAATGAACCGATTGTTGACATGATTACTCATTTTATCGATATTGTTAATGGCCTCAAAAGCTGTTATCGAAGATTCACTACTGGTAGACTTGTGAATAAAGTACTTAGGTCTCTCTCGGAGAATTGGAGCTCGTTGAGAATGTTGATAGAAAAACACAAAAGATATCAACACATATCCATTGGAAGAGCTCTATGGAACATTGATAACATATGAGCTAAATTGCACCATGACAAAGAGAAAACAACGAAAAGCAAAGATTGGGAAATGTACCAAATTGCTTTAAAATCTGTAGTTGATGAAGACACTTCAAGCGAAAATATGAACGATGAAGAACTTGATGATCTAGTTTTTGTTAAGAAATGAAAAGTTTCCACAACAATTGTCGATTCCAAAAGGAAAAAGAAAATGGCAAAAAGAAGAGTAGATTTATCAAAAAGAAAACACTTCAATCGATATGGGATGAAAGTGATTATGATTACCATGAATAAGATGGAAGTTAAGAGGAAATTGCCAACATGTGTTTCATGGCTATTGATTATGAGGTAAATTCTAATGAAAATTGTTCATATGATGAATTATCTACCTCTTATGATGAAATTTTTGAAATTTTTGAAAAACTTAATTTAAATAATTTGATCTTTAAAATAAAGAATTCTTTATTGGAAAATGAGGTTAAGAAACTTTTGGCAAAATGATTTTGAGAAAGGAAAAGTCGATTTCAATTCTTTAATTAAGGAGAATTCCTCTTCACAAGAAAATAGTTTAGATTTGACTTAAATTGTTCACCAATTTACTTAAGGAAAGAAAAATTTTGATTTAATGCTTGGTGAACAAAAATGTGTTTTTGATAAAGGAAGAATTGGATACAAACTANAGGAGAATTCCTCTTCACAAGAAAATAGTTTAGATTTGACTTAAATTGTTCACCAATTTACTTAAGGAAAGAAAAATTTTGATTTAATGCTTGGTGAACAAAAATGTGTTTTTGATAAAGGAAGAATTGGATACAAACTATTTTTAAACCAAAAGTCTCTTGAAGATTTCTTTGTTAAAGCCTCTATTTTCCCTATTTCAAATGTCTCGTGTAATTTTTGCAATAAAAATGGACATTTGAATTTTAATTGTTCAATCAAAAAGAGATTTCACTTTGAAAGCAAATACAATGGATTTCAAAGTCCACAAAGTGATTGTTAGTTCCACCCAAAGTTCTATGGGTACCAAAGAACAAAAACTAAATTATTTTGCATGTACCAAAGAAAATAAAGAACAAATGGTATTTGGATTGTGAATGATTGAGTACACGATGGGAGAACAAGCTCGATTATCAAAATGAAAGAATTAAAGCTAATGAATAGTCCAAAGAGTTCATCAATCAAATTGGATGATCAAGGGATATTCGGAAACATAACAAAATATCAAGGTATGATTAGATCTCCTTTGTACTTAACCAGTTGACCCGCTATTATGTTTAGTATATGCTTACGTGGTATATGTCAATCTAATTGTAAAAACGCTAAGTACCAAAAAATGGACTTTTTTTTAATCTTAGTGGCACTAAGACATTAGGTCTTTGGAAATTATAGACGATTTTGAAATATGTGGCTAATATGTGTATGTATTATGGAACTATTTGAAATATGCTATGAAATTTAAATTGGTATACTATATTTTGATTTCAATATTGTGCATATATTTGGTATTTTGTGTTTAGGAGAAATAATACTCCTTCCTACGGTTGATTTAAATTTTTGATCATCAATATGTTATTCTTTTTGCTTATGTCAAAAGGGGGAAATGGAGTAAGATGATTATGAATGATTAGATTTGAAAATATAATATGCTTGGAGTCTATGAAAAATGGGGAAGGAGAGAAAATCATTTATCTGATTTGAATGTATGGTTATTGATTTGTAAAAGATAGAGAATATGAATTACATGATAAATTTATAATATATATTCCAAATTGATATCAATTGTTCAATCTCAATTACCTTGCAAACTATCTTGTTTGTCATAATTAAAAAGAGGGAAATTGTTGACCCATGGTTAATTTCATCCTTAATGTTTTGATCATAACAAACAAGATTAATATTGTTTATAGCAATTAATTTTAAGTGATGATAGTTCAATGTTAAAATCAATCGAGCATTATAAATCGGACTCGAAATGAAGATAAAAGTGAAAATTAAGCATTCAAGTCAAATTATTTGAGAAGAAAGCTTAAAAGATAAATGCCAAGAAAGAGAAAGATTAGACGACATTAAAAAAAAAAAAAAAAAAATTCAAGATGAGAAGTCTAAGAGGCAAACTTCGAATTAAGATAAAAAAAAACTAGACTTCTTAATTCAAATATAAAGGTATTAATACTTTGGTATTTAGTAATGAATGATAAAAGCTCAAAAAATATTTCATAAAAAACAATTGCATAAAAACTTATTCTTCAAAAAAGGTAAATATTTTAACTTTTCACAATGTTACTACTTACCTTGAGAAATAAAGTAAAAAGGCCCTTCAAAAGCCTATATTTTTCAAACCAATCAAAAAGGAAAAATAATAAAAAAAGTCAAAGCGAATTTCTGGTTGACCATGCCGACGTTCGGTTCGTTCAACTCTCTCATGAAGCTACTAATCAAATTGTTTTAGGATTTTCTGGTCAACTCAAAAATTGATGGTTAAATTATATTACTCTTCAAGATAGAGTTATTGTTGCTAACTCTGTTACTACAGATGGTAAAAATAACTCTTTTCCAACTCTTGTTTATTTTGTTATCAAACATTTATTGGTATCCCTACATATATTCAAGAAAATTTCTCTCAAATTCTTATGAATCTCAATTGTCCAACTCTTCAAGATTTCCATTGGTATAAAGATATGTTCCTTAGTCATGTTTTACTACGAGGTGATTGTGAACAATCATATTGAAAAGAAAGATTTATTTCTGGACTTTCTAAGCTTTTCGCTGAAAAAGTTCGAAATGCTATCAAAAGAGATCATATTAACAATATTCCTTACAATAATCATACTTATGGAGAACTTATTAGCTTCATTAATCGTGAAGGATTGGCTCTCTGTACTGATCTCAAACTCAAATCCAAATTGAGATCAGAAAGATCCGAAGGTCGCAAAGAACTTAGATCGTTTTGTGAACAATATGAATTTGAGAAAATTACTACTCCTTCAAGATTAAAAAGGGAAAATGTTCCTTCTCATTTCAAGAAAAGATTTTCTCAAAAATATTTTGAAAAAAAAAAAAAAGAAATTTCAAACAAAAACTACGAAATCGGCAAATACTCGCCGTAGAAATCAGAAATTCCTGAAGCCATCCATAACCTCTCGTTAAAAGCCTCCTGTAATTCCTCGGGAATAAACCGCGATCTACAAAGCGGGCACGTTTTATGATCGTGGTCCATCCACCGGTCCAGACAATTCCTGTGAAATATGTGTCGACAATTTGTCAGCCGTCGGATCTCATCGTCACCGTTAAACTCGTACAAGCAAACAGCACAGTTTTCCGGCGGGTCAAATTCATTCAAATCTGAAAACTTCACCACAGGCAGAAGCTCCCGGATCAGCACCGCGGATACTGACCTGGGTTGCTCCGACGATCCGGAATCCGGATACGCCATTTCCGATTCCAAAAAATCCTCAAAGCCCAGTAGAGAGAAAACTGTAGAAATTGATTTTCTGATGAAACCCAGAACTGTAAGGAGATAAACTAACAGCTTTGGAAGAAATAGGCCAGTATATCCCATTGGGAATCCCATTTTTAACTTAAAAACCAAAATAATCACCTTTACAGTGAAAGAAGTTGTTGAATTGCGTGTATGTATAGATGTTAGGGTGTGTACTGTGAGAGAGATAAGAGGAAGAAAGGTTTGAGAAATGGGAGAGTGAACGGTAAGAGATTTAAACGTTTGAGTGGATAATATAGAGAAGGCCCAAGACCGTGTGTGTGTGTGTGTGTGTTGGCTGTCAAGTTAGTGCGTGTCGTACGGTTTTGGGCGTATCACTGATAAATTGTTGCAATCATGCTACATGTACATTTTATTTTACATTATCTTTAACATTACATCATTTATCAACGCGTGATTGGACATTTTGAAAAAGAACGTCTTTTTCGTTCAACATTTTTTGAATTTTCACACCATATAAGACAAGATGTAATCCATGGAATGTACACTTAACATAATTCAATTTGTCCAGACACTATAATTTTAGAATTGGTTCTATTAGGAGTTGAACCGATATCACATTGATGTAAAATATCAAGTAATAAAAATAAATTATGGTGTGAGCCGAGTTTTGAAACTGAACTAGCTGTTTTTAAGATAATTTAATAGTTTTCAAACTTTTCAATTTTCTTTCGTTTATAACCAGATTATTGTTGTTGTTGTTGTTGTACCAATCTGATTTGAATAAACTCGTTGATTGATTTCATCAAAGTTACGTTAGTATTATTGTTACAGTAAAATTTCCGATTGTGACATTGATATGTTGAAGAATAAGATCGATTGACTTGTACCTTATTTGGATTTCATATTCACAAAATGAAGCAAAATAATTTGGAACAATTTAGAACTTAGAAGGATCAATCATGTTGTGTACCATCAAAGGAGAAAAAGACACTAGAATAGCGATGGCCTATGAACATCAAGTAGGTGGGTGGGTGGGTGGCTGCAATTTGGTTAGGTCACCCAATCATCCTCTAGAAACCAGCAAAATAAGCCAAAAGATTGATGAAAAATGGCAATTCAGAAACAATTTTGCTACACTTATATTATTGGTTGACAGCTTTGTTTACACTCCACGTCATATCAAATAATTTTGTCATTAATTTCAACAACACTTCAAACAATCAATAACCTCGATTTTGTTATATTAAACAATGTCAAACTAGTTGTACACAATTTGTGTACAAATTTAATTCATTCAGAAAAGAACAGGTTAGGCAATAAGGACTAGTGGGTGATCATACATTTGGTGCAATGACCCACCATTCTCTGGAATAAGTTAATTTAATTGGGTCACTTGATTATAATTTTGTTTCAATTATACTATTTCGATCAAATTTGTTAACTTGATAAACAAAATATTGACATGACGATCGATAATGTATTTCATGTTAGATTTATTTATGTCTATATCTATATCGATGTCTATATCATTTTTCCGTTTATCAACTATTAGAGTGACTTTAAAGTAAATCTCTATAAATTTTGCTTATTTTCTTTATGCAATTCCATCTTTTTGTGATAGAATTAGTATTTCTAATTCTCTAACAAAAGGAATGGTCAATTATTATGTATACTCAGAGGTGATGCATTACAACTATTCCATGGTAAAGAACTGAGTATAAAATATTCTACCAAAACATAACAAAATAAATGGCTTGAATGTTTTTCTTGATTGTGTATTTCAATTATGAAATTTATGGACTTTTTTAATTTTATCTAATATTATGTACCAAATATGATTCAAAAGGCGGTTGTCGGCAAGGCGTGAGCTGTGATCCCTGCCTATTAAGCCAAACAGCATGGGACAGATGAAGTGTGATGGCGTGGCTGTTTGCGAACCAAAGTGGAACCCCTCACCTCCACGGTAAGGCCAATCTGAAATGTGTATTGAGATGCCTAGACATTATGACCCCACTTCTTGTCTATAAGAATAAGGCATCAAAATAGAGCCAAATTTCTTGATCCAGAAAATGGACCCCCATCCGGGTCACCCCCGGACCAATTGGAGCGGAGCTCCCT
>CAIGRR010505472.1:3158-16269 GCA_903798365.1 Fraxinus sp. 1973-6204
TTTTTTTTTTTTTTTTTTTCTGATAACGATACAGCATGATGTATTTTTGATATCTGAAAATGCAATGCATTTCAATTCCACAGCTACCATTTATTTTAGACAGGTATTTTATTCAAATTCTTGTTTTTAGTTACAATTACTTTGAGTTGCCTTTAAGGTCATCATATCCATTACTAATTTATTACAAAACTCTGATGATATACAGGCTCGGGCAATCCATGAATTAGCAAAGAAGGTTTTCCATGTTCTTAGAACTAACCCTGAAAACTTCGTATCTGAATTTTCGGGGACAAGAAGAAGATCTATGAGAAAAGCCCTTAGTGTAGCCAAGGATTCAAGACATTTGAATGTCAAAGTCAGTAATGTACGAAGTGATGCTTCTTCAAAGAAAAGGCTGTGTTCTCCATCACGGCCATCACATTTGACGAGAACCACCAAAGGAAATCCTGGATGTACTGGAGCGACTTCTCATAATGAATCTAGATATTATGATTCTTTTACTGGTAACATTCAAGCTCTCTAAGTTTGACTACTTTAGTACCAGTACATAAGAAAGTATACAGGACTGGGCGGTGAATTCCTTTTGAAAGTGTTGAAGATGAGTATCAGAGTGGACTCTTTCTATTATTTCTTCTTTTTAAATTTTTCAATTCAGATTTGAAGTACATTAGTAATGAGCTATGCAACCAGTTTGTGTAAGATTTTCAAATCATGAGAGGGTAGGATTCTTAATAGGCTTCTCTGTCCAGACTAAATGTAAAACTTCGATCCCCACAAGGGAGTGCATGTTGGTCTTCTCTCTTTCTAGACTCGCCGCAAAAATTGTTAAACTCCCAACACTTTTCTTCCCACACTGAACGTCATATGGATCAACAAGCATACAATCTCACAAACCTCTTACTCTTTGGATAAACAAATCTAGTAGCATCTTAATTGAAACTCGACAATTTTCATAGTGGAGAACAAGAAATTGCTGTTTTATACTAACACGTGTCTTTCTATAACAGGTAGTAGAGATGGTGGAAAGTTCAGTTTTGTTGATATAGATCGCCGTTCCACATATCATCAATGGAGGTCATCTTTACATAATGAGAATGAGACTGTTGGTTCAAAATCACTGATACTTGTAAGTTCCCTTTTTTTATTTGACTTCTTCATGTAAGTGTCTGATTGGTTTCTTTTTCAAATTCACTTATTTGGAATTTATATTCAAATTTCCTTGCCCCTCTAAAATAATATGCTGATGATGAATGTCAATGTTTCTTTTCTTTTTTCTCAGCCTATTTATGTTCTGAAATCTTCTTTGTCAAGTTCCGTTTCTTTTTCCTTCTCCTTTATCTGTCCCTTTTTTCGCTTCTTTTTCTTCCTTATTATTGTACAATGCTATGCAGTCCACCTTACAAAATTGCTAACTCTATGCGGGGTGTAAATCATTCTTTTATTTGTAGATGAATCAAGGAGATGTTAGTTACAGTGATAGCTTAATGTCATTCGTCAAAGATTTGGGATTGATAGCTAAGATGGTCGCAAAACGGAAGCTCCAAGGACGACATGAAAAGATTCCTACTGACCATACACCAAATACAAATGGTTGGATTCAGTATCAGAGACATCAGGTTCCGTCAGCAAGTGCCACTCTCCAAAGCAAATCCGGTAGTTTTGAAGCTATAAGCACCACTGAATCTGAGAAATTCCCCGGATTTATTCCTGGATCTCGACCATTTCAAAAAAGAGATAACATAATTGATTTAACTGGTGCTGAAGATGGACAAGAGGCAAACGGTAGAAACCAAAGGGAAAGTAACAGTACCCGAGTGGAAGAGAAAACCAACATCGGTGCTAAATCAGCATCAGAAAGGGGACTGAATGTTCGTTGCATTTCCAAACTAGACAAAGTCTATCAAACTAGGAGGAGTGCTGAAAATCAGAAGGGTTCCTGTTCGTTCAATTCATTTGCCGGAGACTTGAATACTTCAATCCACCGGAGCAACCTCACATGCACCAAATCCACAACGATAACTGTTGATGCAGGCAAGCCAGATGATAGTGTACTCCCGGTTATATTAGCTTTAGAGAATTCTCATTCTGTTGTTCAGGAACTGAAGTCGAGAAACAAGAAAAGCTCAGTACCATCAACATGGACCCCACAAACTAGCGAAAACCCGAGCCAGATCAATGATGCCACTCATACTCCAGGTTCACGTTGTCTAGCGACGGCTGCAATTGCGCAAAATGACAGTGCCTGTAGCCCTATACAGACAAAGCAACCTTTGGAATTAAAGCCTGTGCCATCAGTCTCGCAGTTCTGTTTTGATCTTCCTTTCTTGAAAGCACAGTTAAATCAGATGAAGACTTGGGGGCAGGACGAATCCTCAAAATCCAGATTCAGCATGGGTTCGGATATGAAGAAACCTTCAACTTCATTAGAAAAACGAGGCTTTAACAGGTCAGTAAATTGCATGCTACAGGGGGAATCATCAAAAACTACGTGGTTCCTTAACAATCAATCTTGTCCATCAGTGGATAATTCAGACACTAATTTGGCCCTTCAGCTTTAAGAAGATTGTGAAGGGGGTCCTAAGTGAGTAGATTGCGTTCAGTTCTATTTTTTAAAGAGAATGCTTGATGTACAGATTCTTATTCTGAACAAGATTTTAGGCATTGGCTCTGTTATCTACTGGTTGAACCTGGTAGGAACGAGGAGTCATATGAGGTGAAAATCTCATGTACAATCGTGTAGAGTGGCGGTGAGAGTGACTTAATCTCGCAACTTTTCCACTATCATCCTATAAAAACCAAAACTCTGCTTACTTAAAGTTATTAACCAATGGATTTGAAATCATTACTTAATACACCCCATATTATTGACCATAATTCACTGGAAAATTCTTCTAAACAGTCTTAACATCTGTTCTGATACAAGATAAAACTAGACTGAAAACTCAAAATGTTAAAAAACCTCACTGTAATACTTGTCGTCTTGCCTCTCGATCACTCCTCGAGTCCACCCGATTCTCCAATGACGATAACTCGATAAGGCTGAAACCACAAATCTCGATTTTGGAAGTGACTACACAGTCCTCACCAACCTTCGTAAACTATCAACAAAATCTGTTTTGGCCAAGCAAAATACTTTGCAGAAGTTAAGCAGGTGGAGAAAAAAGAATATAGCCCTTGTTCGGTGGAGATTAAAAATTAGTTTTTAGTATATTTTGATACAAGTTGATGAAACGTGCAATTGAAAAATTGTGGATCCCACGAAATGTGAGGTTAAAATTAATTATTGACTTTAACCTGGATTAAAATCTTGAATTTAATTTCCACCAAACATGGGCTAAGAAAAGTAGTCTTATTGAAACAAAAGGCGGGAGTAATTGGTTGTTGAAGTGAACGGAACACTATTTAACTTTGCGTCAAATTAGGGGAATGAATGGATAATAATTTGTTATTGTCGTCTAAAAGTTTTTCTAAATAGAAAAAAACACTTTTATAAAATTACTTTATTGTCGTCAATGAAATGATCTATGATGGTTTTATTTATTAATTTGTTCAAAATAAGATTATGAAATGTTGAATCTTGACAAAATCTTCTAAAATACTAGTAAATAGTGAAATGATTGTTTGAGTCCTAAAACGAAAGAATCATAAGGGTAAGGGTCATTCCCTTTGTTTTAGTTGTAATCACGTCGTGATTGGAAAAGTCGAATCATTGACAATTATTATTATTATTATTTTAGTCCTCTAATTACGACATGTTTTTATTGAAATTATAATACGATTTTTTTTTTTTTTTTTCAAGTCTATGCAAATCAAGTCACAATCATCGAAATGTATTCGCATCTATTATCTACTATGTTCATTTTATTGTAATTTATTGAACTTTAGTTGAAAAAGGAAATGAATATTGTCTGTCCAAACAAGAAACTTTCATCATCACTAATGCTCAATTTTGACAATTTTATTATATTTTTATTCCGAATGGTGAATTGAGTTCGTATAGACATTTTAGATGGTAAATGTTGATCTCGAATTTTGGATCGATGACATGATCAACAAATTTCGACTCCACTCACATCCACTCATATAGCTCCTGCACACTTAGACGAACAGTTAGAAAACACGTGGCCATATATGAAGGTTGAGAGGCGATCACGAGCACTCAGCGATCAAGTCAGTCAATTTGCATAAGTACATTTAAGTGTAGGATGGACAGAAGATGAAAGTCACGATAGTGCACGAGCACTGGGTTGCATATGGAGAGAATGGTGAGTGATGAGTGTTTTCACTTATCACATTAATGCAACTTAACCTTGATATCATTTAATTCTATGCGTTTTTGAACGTTTTGATTTGTGTTTTAATGTTGTTTTATAAATTAGGTGAATTTGTGTGAATTGTGTAAAACTTGGAGAAAATAGTGATGTTGGCATGAATCAATAAGAATTCGTTGTTTATTTGGTGAAACTTGATGATTAGGGGTTAAATTGAAAGAAAGAAGTGAATAATGACGAAATATGGTGAAGTCCAAAGTTTGAGGATTCAATTGAAACTTTTCGTTAGTTGATTTAGACCACAAAGCGATAAAATTAAAGATTACTATGAGTCATCCGGATGCAATTAGAAGTCAAAGAGAAGTGAAACATAATCAAAATATTTTCAATAATCAATCCTCAACCGCACAAATATGTTCTAAATCTTTAGTTGGAGATTGAAACTCATAAAGTTATGATAAAAATAATGAGAGATGCGAAATGGTGAATTGTTTACCTGAAAGTTGGCGTCGCGGAGCCACTTTAGTGGCGAATATCAACATTATTGCGGTGCTGCAGCGCCACGCTTGTGGCGCCGGGGTACCGTCGGACAAGAAAAAGGGTTTTGAATATTTTGGTCTCTTTTTAAATCTCAATCCTATCCTAACTCTTTCAATACTTCATGATGATATAAATACAATTCATCGAGTTATCTTTCCAATACACTTTGAATCACTTCAATAGAATGTTGGGAGAAAAGATTATGATAAAAATACTGAACGATCCGAAATGATAAATTTTTTACCCGAAAGTTGGCGCCGCAGAGCCACTTTAGTGGCGAATATCAACATTATTGCGGTGCCGTAGCGCCATGCTTGTGGCGCCGGGGCGCCGTCGAACGAGAAAAAAGGTTTTGAATATTTTGGTCTCTTTTGAAATCTCATTGGCCCTAACTCTTCCAATACTTCATGATGATATAAATACAACCCTAAAAATCAATTTTCAACGACAATTCATCGAGTTATCTTTCCAATACATTTTGAATCACTTCAATAGGATATTGGGAGAAAAGATTATGATAAAAATACTGAAAGATGCGAAATGCTGATTTTTTTACTAGAAAGTTGGCGCCGCAGAGCCACTTTAGTAGTGAATATCAACATTATTGCGGTGTCGCATCTCCACACGTGTGGCACCGGAGCGCCATCGACGAGAAAAAGGGTTTTGAATATTTTGGTCTTTTTTTAAATCTCAATCCAATCCTAACTCTTCCAATTCTTCATGATGATATAAATACAACCCTAAAAAATCACTTTTCAATGACAATTCATCGAGTCAAGAGCAAGAATTGAGGGGGCAAGATTCAAGAAATCAAGAAGGAAGCAAAGGCAACTGGCGAAGAAGATTGATTTAACCATCCAAAAATAGTTTTGTCTTTCTTCTCTTCACGTTATTCTTTATGAATTGTGTATATTTCATATATCATATCATGAACTAAATAATTTTTCTAGGGTTTGATCAACCAAAACTTGAGAATATGATTTTATTTTATTTTAGTTATTTTTATGAAGTTTTCCTTTCCGTTTATTTATGTTATTGATTTAATACTTTCAATTAATTGGTCAATAATTGAATAATTAGTTGCTAGTCAATTTCTACACTTGAGAGAATGAAATTTAGGAGAGATTACAACAATAACACATATTCACCATACATTCTTCAATAACGCGTGGCCAAACAATAAGTCGAGAGAATGAAATTATTTTACGCATTTTCAACCACACATTCATTAAGAAACTAATATTTTTCATCACATTAATAACTTTTCTTTCTTTTTCAACCATATATTTACCATCACATTACCAAAAAAATGCATTATTTCGATTTTAATGTGCATCAAATATGACCAAATAATAATTTAGTTTTTGGTCACAAACTGAGTTGCTATTACTTGATTAGCAAAGGAACATAATAACACGTCAAAAGTAAAACAGCCCAATAGCTACAAATGTCAACAAAGCAAAAATTGTAAACAAATAAGTTTGAAAATATCTCTATCGTTGAATACTCCTTTATATTTTTACATTGGTTGAAAATTTCATATATGACCCAAACTTTGTGAAATATCTTCCATCATTCATTTTCGTTAGTTTAGGTGTTAAATATAGTAAAGAGGGTCAATTTTTTTATTTTATTTTATTTTATTTTAAATGAAAATGAAAAAATTACAGTTGTGATCCCAAACTTTTTTAGTTGTTGCAGATTATACTCAAACTTTTTATTTGTGTCTCTCATAGTTCCAAACATTTAATTTTGTTAAAGCAGAATGACAAATTGATGGATTTCGTCCATTCCAGCATGAAGTGACCAGACAATTTATTTTTGACCAATTTCAAATGGGTTAAATGACCAATAAAAAAAAATTTGCACATCCCATCACATCCCCACCCTCACCCCGACGCAACCCCAATCCCAGATTTTCCCTCTTTTAGTTTTTGAGTTTCAATTCGAATGCAGAAATGTGATTTTCTCTCAAAACTTGATTAGATTTTGTGGAGTTTTTTACATGAAATGTGCAAAATTTTGAATTATTGACAAGCATTTTTGTGTTTTTCTGAATAACATAAAAAATAAAAAAACTTTTTTATTTGGCGTGATGTTGAAGAAGGCTATACATAAGTCATATAAATATTGTGTTCTTGCTAGTCTGTGTTCCCGTGAAATCTAGTATTGACTGTTAGAAAATAATGTATTGCTTGCAGTATGCTAGTGGATCTTTAGCTTACTTATTTTTAATGATTTGTTTTTAAAGTGAGGGGATTTTCTGGGTTGGGGTTGGGGTTGGGGGTTTGGTGAAATTGGAGAAAATGTAAAAATTATTGATACAAATAAAAAGTTATTGATAACAAATTGACGGATTTGGGATCACAACTGCGATTTTCCCTTTTTAATTTTAGCCTTCTTCAAGGCATCTCCAATGGAGATCCGAAAACAACATTTTGCCTCCAATATAGCACCGTAGTGTGCTCTATTTTGCACAAAATGGTGCAAAGTAATTTTTGTTAATAATAATAATATTATTATTATTATTATGTGCATTTATTATAAATTTTAATAATATAACCAATAATAATTAAGGAATAAAATTTTAGTAATTATTTTCGTTAATTTAACGTAAATTATAATAATATAATCAATTATTTTCATCAATTTAACGTAATACATAAAATAAGTGAATAATTTAGTAATCAACAATAATTCAATATTTTTGTTAATTTAACGTAATTATTTATTTAGTAATTTGTGTAGTTGTAAAATAAATAAAGAAATTATTTTTCAAATAAATAGAGTGTTAAGAATCGAAAAAATGAAGAAAATAACTAAATACTGTTCATTTGGTGTATGTTTTAGAATAATTGATTGGAGATCATTTTTAGTTTGGTGTAAAATGGTGCAAAACTTATCTCAAATTTTGATGAAGCGTTAGAGATGGCCTTAGTGCATATGGCGCGTGAACTAACGAACTTGAATAATAAAGGATACTTCACAAGGTTTGTATCTCCACCAAAATAAAAGGATACCGGGTATTTCATGCCCTCGGGCATAGTTCAGTGGTGCAAAAGACACGAGTAAGGTAGTCTCAGCTGAGATGGCAATCGCAATGTGAGAGTTCGATTCCTACATCTAACAAGACTTGGAATTGAACTTTTTGTGGGTACAGTTCTTGTACCCTAACTTACCGAGGCACATTCAACGATTTACCTCATTGACGATGCTTTAAGGACGGGACGGGATGGGGCGGGGCGGGGCCGGGCGGGAGCCCTCAAGATTGGGGTTCAATCTTTTACTAGGTAATGTAAAGGTCAGGAGGGTTGTTCATCAATTATCCTACAATAAATGATGATAAATCAGTGTTTGGCTAAAAAATCTCCTTGACCTTCTCTTTTGTCCACATAAAACACACCAACAAAAACTTGATGTATTCAATATAATTTTTTTTTTCAAAATTCCGTAAAATTGTAGGGCGTGTAGATTTTTATAGACTTTTTGAAAATTCATAAAGGTCCTAAGTTTTGAATCAAGACTTCTTGAAAGTCTTTGGAGTAATGTCAACACTTTTAAAGACTTTTTTTAAAAATTAGTAAATAATGAACTTATTACATAATGTTTTATAAGTGTTGTAAAAGAATGCTATTTAATATTCAATTAAGTAAAACTAAATATTAATTAGCATGTATGGACGTGAAATGTGAATAGTGAAATGCATTTTTTAATGTGAAATTCTAATTAACTTATAATTAGAATTAATAAAGATGAATATTAATTAAATGAATGTGAATGTTAATTAATTGATAATTAATAATAGAGAATGCATATATTAATAAAAGCACACATGTAAAGTGAATCCGTCAAATTTACATGTACATTAATGATAATTAAATGGTTAAATACATTAAATACATATTAAAGAACAAAAAGTAAATTATTATTGAAATAAGTGAATTATATTAGGGCTAAAATCGTCCAAAAATGATTTTCACTTAATGTGATATTTAATTTCTATTAAATAAAATTAGATATTAATTATCATACATAGACGTGAATGATGAAATACATTCTTGAATGTGAAATTCTAATTAAAATCAACTAAAATGCATAAATGAAAAAGAATATTAATTAATTGAGAACTAATAATAGAAAATTCATACATTAATGAAAATACGTAAGTGAAATGAATATATCAAATGTACATGTACATTGATGGTAAATGAATGGTTAGATAAATTAAATATATATTGAAAACGAAAAGTAATGTATTATTGAAATAATTGAATTATGGTAGGATTATAATCGTCCAAAAAATCATTCAATGTGATATTTAATATATTATAGTAGATTGTTGAATAAAATTGATGAAGAACGAAAATAAAACCAGTAACAAGAAATCGTCAAAATGGAAGGTTTCGACACGATTTATGAATTGCCGTCCTCAAACGATATTTGCTGTCACTGGATAAGTATTTGAAGGCTTTTATGGCAAATATAATTTATAAAAGTAAACAAACTTTAATCCAATTTTGAATCAAACAAACAAAACTTGGAAAAAAGAACTAAAGAAAAAATTATAAAAACTCGGTTTGATCTTAGATTTTGGATGTAAGAGATTCAATTTGATATTTGTGATATGTTTTCAATTATGAAAATGACTCATATATATAGAATTATAATCACCATATACGAAAACGTGCAAAAACCAATCCAAGAGGGTGTAAAACCCTTCAAAACGACACAAAAATTCAAAATTCCAACGGACAAATTTTTGTGCTGGGCAGCCAGGGCCAGTTCAACAAAATGAACATTGTAATTGCAACACAAGACTCAGAGGCCGCCCGGCCATTTTTCAGCCTTCACCATTTTTTTGTTCTTGTTTTGTTTTCGCTTGTTTTTCCTCATGCTTGACCACTTCCAAAATCATTCTTCATTGTTAATTTGAACAATATATAGCAATCCCTCACTTGGTCAAATACAAAATGAGTGCAAACTCAAGTTTAACGATACTTACGCATAAAGTATAGATATCTTTCAATTTAAATCCAACTTTAGTATAAATCTCACAAAATGATCATCGAAATCCTAGGTAGCATGAAAGTTTTGAAGCATTATTCCTTATGATGGTACTGATAAAATCACACACACAACATCAAGTGTTCTAAATTCCACACAATCTCGTTTAGCACTTTTATGGCCTTACACTTCTCTTATTCATAAACTTTTAAGAGAAAATTTTCAATTCTCTATTGAAGCGACACCACCTTGAAGTTTATATAGGTAAAGTTGTTGCAATATCTTTGTCATTATTAGATACTTGATCCACTGATCTGAACTTTATTAATAGTTATAAAAATGGAATCCTCCTATTTGAGAAAACCAACACTTGTAACTTAGGATAGGGTTTAAAAGAAAAAATAAGTGTCTAATCTATTCACTTATTGAATGACTTGTTGTAACCCTTTGAACCCGAAGTATACTTGTTAGTATAGTCAAATAGGGTGCCGTCATTGGTGGATTTAATTATGAAATTTTAACCACATCTTACTGGTTGTTGTTCGCACTAATTTTCATACGAGCAGTTTAGTAAACGAATCAATCAAATTCTTATTCGACTTTACATAAGTGAGTAAAATTAATCCATTTTTTTATTACAATCATCATGCACAAAAAGGTGCAAAAACTAAGCTAAAAGAGTGTAAAATCCATCAAAATGACACCAAAATTCAAAATTCAAACGAGCAAATTTTTGTACTGAGCGTCCGCCTACTCAATTCAACAAAATGACCACTATAATTGCAACACAAGCCCAAGCCACCGCCCAAACCATTTTTCAGCCTTCATTATTTTTTATTATCTTTTTGTTTTTACTTGTTTTCTCTCTAACCACTTCCATCACTTCGAAAATCACTAATCATCGATAATTTGAACAATATCCAACAATTACCTGATATGATATTTAATATATTATAGATTTGTGGACTACTAGCTTTTAAACATAGGATACCAAAACAAAATTTCACAATTTGTCTACTTTCACCCACGAGATTTTGGAAGATTTTCTGAAAAATAAATTCTTTTAGCCCCCGTTTGAGCAATATTTTTCATCCATAAAAATGAAAAATATGACTGTTATCCATCACATCAAACCACCAATTTTGAATTTCTATTTCTTGTGTGGGGCCAATAACGACTATATTTTTCATTCTCATTCTAGAAAAAGGTGGCTCAAACGGGGCCTAAATATGTATTCTCTTCGCTCTTGCATTCTACGAAACAAAGAGTCATGAATAAGAAATTAATTTTTTTTTTCTCTTTTTTCATAGTTTATTTTCTACTAAGAAAAGATCAAAATGCAATTAAAAAAAAATTCTTAAAACCTTTTCCTCTCTTCTTTTTTCATCTAATTATCTATATAAAAAAATTATCAGTTTTTAATTAAAATTTAAATTATTTTATATAAAAAAGACTAATTTGTAATTAAGTCCCTGTTTGGTACACATTAAAATTTTCATTTTTATTTTTCTACTCATTTTCAACCGCACATTCTCCAATAAATTAAATTTTTTCATCACATCAATAATCTTTCCTTTTTTTTTCAACTACACATTCTCCATCAATCTATTATTCCAAAATAATGTGGCTCAAATACACCCTAAATTTTAAATTATATTGATTGATAATTTGATTGTTTACTTTTAAAGAGTCAACATATTAATAAAAATAATAATAATAATAATAATAATAAACATTAGAGATTCCCTTATTTTCTCATCAAATAGTACCATAATATCACATATTTTTATATTTTGATTATTTATTATCCAATTAGGGGTTTTAAAATCTTTTTATTATATGAGAAGAGAAGGAATGATGAAGATCGAAATAGATCCAAGTTATTTTTATTTTAGATGAAATTCTTCGAAAGTTATATATTTTATACAATTATTTAAACTAAAATCCACGTAAGAAATGAAAATATTTATTGATAATAATGCCCATTAAATGAAAATATATTGAAAAATAAAGAAATTAACTGTATCCTTAATGAAAAAAGNAAGTTATTTTTATTTTAGATGAAATTCTTCGAAAGTTATATATTTTATACAATTATTTAAACTAAAATCCACGTAAGAAATGAAAATATTTATTGATAATAATGCCCATTAAATGAAAATATATTGAAAAATAAAGAAATTAACTGTATCCTTAATGAAAAAAGTAATTTAAAATTTGGAATAAACGATAAAGGAAAGCGAGTCCGAGAACCTAATCTATTCACTTTATTTTTGTAGTACAGTAGCTAATACTTTCTCTCTCTATCTCCTCAGTCACATGGCAAACAACTCACTAACCCTCTTTCTCTCTCTAAAACTTTCTCTCTGTTAGCGACTGTCCGTTCATTCACCAGTCTCCACTACTCCATCTTCAAGCTTATCTCTCACACAGCACAATATGCACATACATACAGGGCTATATATATAGGGATTCGAATAGATTCTCTCTCTAAATATACGAGTAGCATGCTTCTATGTATGTTGAAATTTGCCGGATAAATTATAAATATGTATGTAGAAGTGAAACGCTTTTGTTGTTTTGGTAGTGTATATTCATTTATAGTATAAGAAATTGGTGGATCTTGGGAGGAATTTGCCAAGCTTACAGTTTTCAGACCCGTCGGTTGGCTTATTGTTGGAATTCAAGCAGAGAAACAGTGGTTAGATCATCATTTTCCAGCCATTTCAGCGCCTGCGGTGTTTGTATAGTCGGCATTGCTGAAATTCTCCGAGCTGGTATTTAGGGTATTAAAACTGTACTAAATAAGGTATTTTTTTTGATCTGGAAAAAGGAGTAATTATTTATTTTCTTTCCTTTTTGTCCAAGGAAAATAATCTACATCGGCATGAATATTGTAATCAATCATCTGTTATTGGGTTTGAGAAGGGGAGGAATCTTAAAGCAATTTGGTTATTAAAACTACTTTTGACGGAGAATTGAAGAAAATGGTGTTCTTTTTTTGAAGGTCTCTTTCAGAACAAAGAATCCAAAGGGTTAAAAAAAGTGCTTCACTGACTCTGCTGCTTCGCAACGGTTCAAATCTTCTCGTCTCTACTTGCTTTGACGTTCAAGACAAGATATGTGAATCTTTTGATACACAGTTTACCGTTTGTTAATGAATGAAGAATCAGATTCTCGGCAAATATATCAATTGTTGAAGTCCGGGAGATATAATTGTGAAGCCTGTTTTTGGGTGAACCAATTTGGGAAATCTTTAGACTTTAGTAATGCTCTCTTACTTATTCTGGATCTCT
>CAIGRR010505556.1:0-13193 GCA_903798365.1 Fraxinus sp. 1973-6204
TCAAGATTTGTTCCATTTTTTTTTTTTTGTTGATCCTAAAATCTGAAAAATTAAGAATAATTTAGGGACCTATCTGAAATTCTTAGAATTGAAATCGAGTTTCGCATGCACTCTCACTTCGGATCAATCTGCAATAAATTTTTTAAAATTTAAAAAAAAAATGGGCTCGTCAACGCCGCCCCGCTGTCCTCAAAAAAATATTTCAATTGATCACCCTGACTAATTTCAACGTTTCGAGTTCATCCATTTAGTTAGATTTTACAAAATCAATGTTTAAGGCCACGTTTGGGATATCAACAAACATGCTTGGGAGTGTAAATGGCTAAAAATCATGCAAAATTCTAGATTTTCAACCAAATTTCGAAAAATCATTACTTTTTTATTTTGAGGCCAAAATTTGTGATCTTTATATCATTAGAAAGGTTTTGAGAAGATCTATCCAACCATATTAAATGAGAAGCATAAAACACTATGTAGAAGAAGTTATGTTGTGATGAACTTTTGAATTTTATCAATTTCCATGCAAAATGTCAGATTTACATCCAACTTCGGAAGGCCATGACTTCTTCATTTCAATGTCAAAGTTAAGTTTTTTATATGGTTGGAAAACTCATTAAAATACCTTTCTAACCATACTAATCTTACTGCATAATTATTAATGTACAGAAAAATTATCAAAAAATACCGTTAAAGACCACATAAGGTTTCAAAACATTACATACAAGATTCATAACTCAATTGTATCATAAAGAGCCTTTTTGAGGCTCATTTATTGTAAGAATGCATTTTAGAATAGTAAATTGATGGAGACTGTGTGGTTATAAAATAAGGAAAATTTTTGAATTTGCATTTAATAATATTTTATTGAGAATGTGTAATTGAAAAGAAGATGAAGAAAAATGTATTTTGAAAATAATGAGGATAAAAAAAAGCTCGTAATAACATATTTAAACATGTATTACAGTAAGAAATTCGGTCTTATGGCTCTGACGTGAATGTACAAATTTGCAGTATTCATAAATATGAAATTCCGGATCAAGATGCTTACTAGAATTGATGAATTTCAAAATATTTTTGTGTGGTTGAATCTCATTGCTTTTCAAGCGTCAAATTCTGTATGTTCTAGCATTCCAATGGTCACAATTTCGATCACAATGGAAAGAGATAATGAGGGTGTTTGGTGTAGATTAAAATTAGATTTTAAGTGGATTGTGATAGAAGTTTTTGAAATGTGTGGTTGAAAAGATGTGGAACCCATGAAAGATGTGATTGATATTGATTGTTTGACTTTGACTTTAACTTTTATTAAAATCAAATTAAAATCTGGCCCAAACATGCCCTATAATCCACAACCTAAGTGCCTAATTTTGTGAGTTTCTGTGCCAAAATGAGGTTCTACGTGATTTTCATTTTATATGGGATTTTCCATACGAATTTCACACGTTTCTTGCCATCATTTCCCTCTTCCAAAATGCTAGACAAAAATTCGGAGGTTAAAATGGGAGTTATGAGAAGTTATGAGGAGTTGTATATTTGAATTCTAAATTCAAATCACTTCATTCAATCATTTTGATATCTTATAGGTTAGGTCACCCCTCATGAACGACCTACGATCCGTATTTTTCAACATCTATCACTCGTACATGATGTTAACCCGAACCATAAGGGACAATGAATGTCACACGTTAGATTCTTCTCAAAATCTATCTCACAAAAAATCATACACCAAATAAATCGTGCGATCAACGAGTATAATAAAACTCACGATATTATAAACATGTTAGGGGATATATATTAGCTCTATTAGAGGGACATCACACCTCAAACTCATTTTTCAACATTAATTCAAGTATTTCTGATCCCTCAAGTATTTTTGGAACAAACTTGAACCCACATAGTATCATTGTGTTCACGATTATGTTTTATACCATAAATGCTTAAACACAAATGTCCGACTGGTAAATACAAATATAAATGTTGGTCAAAAATATATTTCATTTCCTACTTGAATCCTTCAAAATCCTTCAACTTTAAATTAGCTACTTTCCTAGAAATGTCATATCAAACCAAATCAATCATAATAATTGGTAACATGCTAAAGTAGCAATATTGAAATAAAATCTCAAGAAACAGTCAAAAGTCATAAGGGTATATATGAGGTTATATAAATCTTAAGGTTTCACACGATGAGGAAGCAAGGATACATTTACTCATTTACCCGATATTGGTCGTAAAAGTACACATGGTATGAACCACGTGCTACGATATTTTCTCCCTTTCTTAGGGCGTATGTCGTATTCTTTTTAAACAAATTAATACCGTTCAGATCTTAGTTTAGATATTCCTGGACACCTAACTTGAGTTCTCCTTATGTACATTTTTTCAGGTAATCTCAAACCGAGAACTCGATTTAACTACTAAACATGTTTAATGGAAAATCAATATCAATTTCAATTACTTGTTGTAATCTGATCTAGATATCTTATCAAAGCGATCATGTACATAATATGATCACTTTGCTTCATCTCAACATACCCCAAAGTGTCATAGGCGATTGTTCATGTTAGTAAACTAATCTCAACTTGTTCGACATACTTTATATGTGCATGTAAATTATTATATCATAATCCCAACAATAGATTACACATGAACTAAAAATTGTTCATCTATGGGCATACAAAAATGAATTAAGAGTTTTCTGATACACTAAGTATCATATTTAACTCAATTTTAGAGATTTGACAAATACACTTTCTTTGCTAATGTCTCTCATAAAAATACCATCGAGTGTTCGGTTCCATGTGATACTTGAAATCCCCAACACATGAGATAATTACATAATCATCATGGATCTCATATTCTCAACTAGTATCATTAGATGCAGAATACATCTATACCAAACAATTTCTTCAACTACTAAGATATATACTACAAAATATGCTTCTTACTACTCTATATAGTAAGATTGCAAAAGTCTAATAACTATGTGTGCTCGACTAAATCTCATCCTTTATCGACATTTGCATATCTAATTTAATCACAAGTTATTCTTTTGACAACAAATAGAATAACTGACACAGTACCCTTTAGGTATCACAATACCCTTTTTAAGAATCACATCGATACCTATTGACAAATGTGATGATAAGTATACATCATAGCGTACTTGTAACTCCTAATCGTACTAGATATGGTTCTCTAAATTTTCTTTAGTACACTTATGGAGTTTTTGGACATTTTTGAATACTTATATGGTTGCTTTCCACATAGGGGTATTAACATGGTATCAATTTCATAGTTAAAAAATACAACTCTTGTGACAGAGTAAGAAGACTAGAATAATCCTTTTAATACAAAATGTACAATTTGCTAAACATACGTCCTTCATCTCAAAGATTGAGAACAACCATTTCAAAATGGTCTCTATACACTCCTCATTATTAGCCAATCCAATATCATCAACATCAAAATTATAATTACAACCTACCATCATATCTTTACATAAATATAATGATTTTCATCTATATGATGAAATTTGTATAAGATTTAAACCATGTTAAAAAACAAGTACCACTATTAGGATGACTGCATTAACCCACTGAAATGTACTTTAGCATAGCCTCTGGAAAAAGTTTAGGTTATATGGTCAATCGAGGCATAGAGGCGAACCCGGAGAAAATCAAGGCCTAACTAGACATGAGATCCCCCCTACAAGCTAAGGAAGTGCAAAGTCTAATAGGTCGTTTTGCACCATTGAGCCAATTCGTCTCAAAGGCAACCGATAAATGCCTTCCATTCTTCAGGATTCTCAAGCCAGGTGTGATGCAGCTTTCCATGAGCTGAAGAAGCACTTGGGGCAAGCCACCCTCATCTCAAAACCTAAGGAAGGAGAAGCATTACTACTGTATCTAACTGCAGAAGCCATGAGTTCAGTGCTTGTGAAGGAAGAAATTGTCATACCACTAAATATTTATTATGTAAGCAAAGCCCTCGTATCAGTAGAGACATGCTACCCTTACATGGAAAATTCACTTTTGTACGCTTATGACAGGATTTCATACCTAATGGATCCCCATATTCTTTCGTAAGTCAACTCTCCTTCCCCTTCTGAACATAAATCACCTCCTCAAATCAAAGAAAATATGATTTCGAAAGTGTCCCACATCCACAAGGAGCTTGTAATTCTATTATTACCGACACCACTCATCCAATCAATATTGTGTTTGGAAGTAGTGCTCGGAGTTGATCTATGGTGCGATTTAATCCTAGGATTCTACCATATATTGATTGATATTTCATCCATTTTCTAACCTCGATCTTTTTTCGTAGTTAACATCAGAAAAAAGAACAAGTAAGATAAGACTCAGCTTATAACCAAGCAGACTAGCAACAAGTTCTCATTGCGCCCACTATGAGATTCCTAACTTAATAATAGGCTTCATCTATGTAAAATGCTGATTAGGTGACAACAAGAAAGAAAGATGACATGTAGAAAATGCATGTGGAAATCAAACATATTATTAACTCAAATTTGTAGCATATAAGATGAATAAGCTTATTGGCAATCAATGTCGTTCAAAAATTTGCACCATTCAACCCACTCATGGTCTGCGTAAAGTAAAGAAGCTCCACAGCTTGTAGACAATTCTTTTTAAGAAAACATTTGAGCAGTTCACTGGGATTTGGGACACTATACTATATTGTATTTAATCTCTAGATAGACAGGGTTAGAAGAATTACTTTATCATCTCGATCTTGTCACTGATGTTCAGCCAACAAACAATTAGAAGATGACTGCATTAGGCCATATGTATAACTATAAAGTTATCACATTACTACTTTAAAATGAATTTTACAAGTCGAATCATGTGTGTCTCTTTATTCAATTCTCATTTGAGAATAAAATACAACTTCTATGTCTATTCGATGTAACTATAAATTTAATCACACTATTACGACTAATATAAGCATATAGAAGCGAATTCGCTATCATGAAATTTTTCTATCTAACTCAATACACTCATATTGAGTATAATCTTTTTCAAAAGAATGAGCTTTATGTTGATCTCGCATTTTGATTATAACAAACAAAATATTTTTTTATCTCTAACAATTGAATTCAAGTCTTCATAACTATTGTGACCAGGTTGATAATTGGAGACAAAAGATCGCTATCAAAAGACTCACAATTTACGATCAAAGAAAATCGATATGGAAGCCGAGCATTCACGTCAAATCGAGTATTCATTGAAGATATTAGACTTAGATATTTTGGATTCATATGTAAAAGTAAAATGCTTTAATCCTTAGCAATGAATCACTAAAAGCTCAAGAGTTGAATTCTTATGCACGAGAAAAGTTATTTCATAAAAATGCTCTTATAAAAATTATTTTTCAAAAGACAAGAATTTCAACTTGATATTTAAACTATTTGCAAGTATCGCTTACCTTGAAAAACTAAGTTTAAACGTCCTTCAAAAGCCTACACTTTTCAAAACAATTAAGAAAGAAAAATTCGGGAAAAATTGTCCAAACAGACGTCCAGTTCGTCCAACGATTAAATTTTTAACCGCTATGAATTATGACGCACAATGGCTAGTTAGGCTATATGGTTCAGTATGCAGACGTTCAAATGGGTTGTTCTATTGATCGGAAATTTTGGCGTTCTAACTGCTATAAATACAATTTCACTCTACATTCAATACAACACCTTTAAGAGCATTTATGTCAGATATTATTGAGCAAATCTATATTGATTTATCTTTATCAAATTATTTACTTTGAAAAACTTTTCATTGAATTAACTTTTGAAAATCATTCTACTCATCAAAGTATTTCTCACCTTACACTTGAACTTCATTCATTACTATTTTTTTTAAGTGTTAGTCTATTTCTCTCTTGGTACTTAATTTGATCATATCATTTATTAAGTGAGAAGTTTCAAATTGTAAAATCAACTTCCTTTTAAATTCTTGGGTCGTGTTGAGGTCCTGTAAAATTCAACATTGTATAAGAATCGATGCTCATTATTTGTAAGTCACCAAAAGCATTGTAAAGAATTGGATTGCATCATAAATCAATAAACATAGTGAAAAGGCCTTACTTGTGCCAAAAACTTTGGTAACGAAGGACGTAAATCATTACTTTAGATCGAACATCCACAATTATATCGTTTGCATCATCTCTCCATATTACTTATCGCATTTACATTTGTGTTTATTATTTGAATTTATCTATTTAGTCTTTACTTGCTTAAATTTAAATTAATTCTTCGAAAAAATATTTAATGACCAATTTATATCATAAACTCGTTAGTCCTCCACTTAGTTTTCAAGAACTTGAATGTTCTTAATAAACTTAATATCCAATTAAAACTTCTACCACATCCCAGATATGGTTGAAATTCTATACTCCATACACATACTTCCTTCACTATCTTTAAATTTCTCAACTGGTTTTTTGATCCAATAATCATTGAAATTAGATAACTTCCACTCGAAAACAGATTACTCTCACTTGAATCGGAAGTTGAAACCAACTTTTATATGTTCAAAACTGATTTATCAGTACACATAATATCAATTTCAATAATATTCTCCAAAGTTTTCTCCCTTACTAGAAAAAAAATGTTAAATGTCACATCTTGTAACTCAGTATCCATTCAAAATCTCACTTAAGTAACTTTTTGGCATGTCATGTATATCTCATAGACTTGTGTTCCTAAACTCTTATTCAACAATATTCCATTCCTTCCACCCAATAGACCATATAATTATTGATGATCAATGAATAGTCAATCCAATGAGAATTCATCTTTCATTACCTAAATCATTGATCTCTTGTGATAGAAATTCATACTCTTAAACAGCTCTCAAAGTCTTCACTTCTACAATCTAACTTTCTACTCTCTTTCAATAAAGTCTAATTACAATATCTTCAACTTATGAAAATCAAATGCACAATTGATATGCATGAATCCATCTATAAATGTAATGACAATATGAAATTTCATCTCTATCTAGTAAGAAGTTCGGATGGATTTATTCTATGGAACTTTAGGTTTTACAGCTTTGAATGGTTTTCTCAACTCAAAACCTCAAACCATTGCACCAATATCTAGAACCATGATTAAACATCACCACTATAAGTAAAAATAATACTACCACGTATAAGTTCAAGCTAGAGACCATTCTTAGAATAACAACAAATGAGATAAAGTTTAGTGAAGTCTTTGATTCTATCTTAATATCAAATAGAAGGTCGGTATCTTCACTTTGCAAGTATGTTGCATGTACCAGTCATATAAACCTCCATTCCATCCTCATTCTTTGTATATATCTATTTTGTATCAAGTCAAAGACTCGACAATAGACTAAAGACACTTTTTGATCTCATATAAAGTGATTTTTTTAACTCTTGAATCCATTATCCACACAAGATAAGACCCAATATGTATAGTGTTGACACATAAACAANTCGACAATAGACTAAAGACACTTTTTGATCTCATATAAAGTGATTTTTTTAACTCTTGAATCCATTATCCACACAAGATAAGACCCAATATGTATAGTGTTGACACATAAACAATACTAAGAGGAATATATTCAAGTGCAGTTTCGTTTAACTTAACTACTTTCGAGCTAAGAGATTCAAACTATATAGTTGAAGTACTTGAACCTCTATAATATTGATCCTCTACTAAAACCACTTTCATGCACTTATTGTCTGATATGTTCTTCTTGGCCCCCTTTTTCAGTCTCCTCATCTATCCTGCATTTGCTGAGCTCATTTAATACTTAAGATTTGAAATCTTATACAAACTAGAACATTGCTACACAAACGTGTTCTCGAGATTTAGCAACATCAAATCGCACTTCTTTTAACTCACATAGTGGGTAGCATCAATAGAGAAAATTGACGCTTAAATTTGTAAGTCACATTGACCTTCAAAATTCCCATCCATTGAAAATAGTCTAGTTTGAACTTACTACTCACCAAAAAAATTTGTGACGAATAAAAAATTTTCAGCACTATGTTAACCATCTAAGTTCAGTCACATTCGAAAAAATGATAATCTATAACATAGTTTAACAATTCAAATGCTCAAGTACTAGAATCTATCTTTTATTGTACTTGACAAAGTTCTGAACTTTATTCTCTAGAGTAGTGTGACCTACATCAGATGTTCTATTATGTGATTGATGCTCTCTAAAACATTATATTCTTCTAGTACAATCAAAATCTTATCATGTCAAATGTTATTGCATTTAGTTTATCACCTTTATTAAGGTCAACAACTATAGATTTTGATACCATGATCTATTATATTTTAGAGACATTTTTATCCTTAGTCATTGCCCATTTATGTACATATACAATTTTGGATTAATGCAAATTAACATATATGATAGTTCAACGTTAGGCACAAAGTCGAAAGTTTACTATGTATCATCATTTGCAATCCAATTATTTCACTGTTGTAAACTTAATTTTATAGAATTTCATGAGTTCTAAGCGAGAATTACATTAATTCTTCCAGTTAGAGAATTCTCAGTCAGTTGGTGAATCAAAATAGTTATAGGTGAGATTTTTTCGAAATGTCTCAATCATCGAACTATCACTCAACTGACAATCAACATGTTTAAATAAGAATCTCACTAATTCTACTGACATTAGCATTCATAACAATTCACGAATTAACAGATATCGTATAATTCAATAATGTAATTACATAATGTGCAATAAAAGCATAAATATGCACATTTATCCAATTATGACATATATCGTGATATTACAAATAATTCTTCTAGAAAATAATTCCACTTGTAATCTAATAATAAAACTCATATCATTTAAGTTTTATTATACAAATTATCAACCTCACTTTAATATCTACTGCAACAAAATCCCAACAAATGGGAAGTGATATCAGAATTTTCATATTCTGCTTATCACCAAAAAATGTCCCAAAAATATTCAAGTCTTTCATTAGGTTATATTTCAGATCCATTTATTAATTTTAATAAGCACTTTGCTTTTCCACAAGTTTTACAACTCTTGCTTTTCTAGCCTTCCATCTAAGGATGCTATAAGTGTGCATAAATCCAACCATATTTGAACAAGCACAAAAAATAAATAAAAAATAAAAAATCAAGTCACAATGGATCACATAACCTAATTAAAACTCACACAACTAATGAACATATATAAAATGTGGTATTTTAAATACTTTCAAAATAATTTTAATTTTCAAAGAAAATGAGAGTACTTCAAAAAAAAAAAAAAAGAATAACTCCCACTAGCCAAATACCACTTAATAAATATTCCTGATTTAATTAAAAAAAATCAGAATTTGATCAAGTTAAATAATATTTTTAACGTTTTTTACAAATTTATTTTAAGCATTAAATATGAAAAAATGTTTTTAACTATCCAAAAATTAATTTAATTATACTGAAAAATCAAGAATAATTTAGAGACCAATCTGCAATTTTTTTAATTGAAATCGTGTTTTGCACTCGCTCTCACGTGCGGAACCAATCTACAATAAATTTTTTTACATTAATAAAAAATGGGGCGTGTTGCCGCTACGCTATCCTCGAAAAAAACTTTTCAATTGGTCATCCCAACTAATTTCGACGTTCTGAGTTTATGTGTAGTCAGGTTTTATAAAATCAATGTTTAATGCCACGTTTGGGACATCAAAACATTTGCTCGAGAGTGAAAATGTCAAAAAAATCATGCAAAATTCTAAATTTTCAACCAAATTTCGAAAAATCATAACTTCATTTTAACGCCAAAATTAGTGTTCTTTATATGATTGAAAATGTTTTGAGAAGATCTATCCAATCATAATAAGAAGCATAAAACACTATGTAGAAGAAGTTATGATGTGATGAGATTTCGGACTTTACCAATTTTCATGGCAAAAGTCAGATTTACATCCTAACTTCGAGAGGTCATGACTTCTTCATTTCAAGGTCAAAATTAAGTTCTTTGTATAGTTGGAAAACTCCTTAAAATACTTTTCTAACCATAATAATCTTACTACATAATTATTAATGTACATAAAGCAGCAAATTATCCAAAAAATGACATTAAAGACCACATAACAATTCCAATACTTTACATACAAGATTTATAACCCAATTGTATCATGTAATGACATATTTAATCATGTATTACAACAAGGAATTCAACCTTACGGCTCTGATATGAATGTAGGAATTCACAATATTCATAAACATGAAATTCCGGGTCAAGGTGCTTACTTGAATGGATGAATTTCAAGATCTTTTTGCGTGGTTGAAGTAACTTGCTTTTCAAGAGTCAAATTTTGTATTTTCTAGCACTACAATGGTCTCAATTCCGATCACAATGAAAGGTGGTTATAATTCACAACCTAAATGCCTAATTTTGTGAGTTTCTATGCCAAAAATAACGTTCTATGTGCTTTCCATTTTATGTGTGATTTTTCATAAGAATTTCACATATTTCTTGCCGTCATTTCTCTCTCCTAAAATGTTAGACAAAAATTTAGAGGTTAAAATGGGAGTTATGAGAAGTTATAGAGAGTTGCAGGTTTGAATTCCTAATTCAACCATTCCCTCATATCCTTTTGATTTATTATGAGTCGGGTCATCCCTCGTGGAAGACCCACAACCCGTATTTTACATCAGTGTGTGATTGTGAAATTAACATCAACTCTCATATCTTTACACGAGTCCAAACTCATTAAATCAGATTTGGTAAATTCTTTGCTATTTATTTGAGTTTCGGATGGGTAAGCTTAGAATTGTTAAAGTGAGCAATATTACATGTGATGCTTGGATTATTTTACTTTTTGTGTTGTATTGGTTAATAACAATTGTGATACATATTGTACTTGTTACCTCGTGACTAAACTCATTTTTTCGGTTGAAATATGTCAGTCTTCATGAGAGCAATAAAATGAGAAAGGGGTACTTGATCAGGGATCATAATATTGGATCTTTATTTCAAAAAGAGAGGAAAAAAATAATCTGTTTTTCTACACTAAGAATCTATTTTGATTTGAACTAAGTAGATTTAACTTTTCAAGAGTTTTAAATATATAAAACCAATATGCTTGGATCACCGACATTGGACAAGACATTGGTAGGGCCTGACTCTTCTTCGGTATACTTCAATGGTTGAATGCACAACGACATCAATATCCGGTATTGTTCAATATATAGTTCGAAACTTGTTCACAGCACCCACAACTTTATGAATACTTACCAAACACAAGGTCTATCATGTAGGATCATATGTTAGATCGAGATGCATTACGTGTCCTAAGCAATATTACAACATGAACGAAAGCACATGTTTGTACCTGTCAATGACTTCAAAAAGATGAAGGTGAGCTTTCGGCATCTTTTCAGGTTTGCTATTGCAAACTGCTAATGTAGAATTGTAAGTATATATGTTTCTTTTTAATCTTTATTATATTTTATTTATTTCATTTGTTAATATATGAAATGTTTATTTATGTACAATTTTAATATCGTCTATATATTGTAGTCGATACCGAGGCCGGCGTTTTTACAAATTTATAATTTCTTATGTTTACACTTTTCTTACAAATTTAAGTCTTCAAAATATTTCAAGGAGTGAAAATACAGTTTCTAGCTTTAACAAAAAATGGCGAACTAGGTGGCTCGCGAGCTGAGTTCAATTTTCTAGAGGTAAGTTGAGCCGCTCTTATATCTAGATGAAAAAACATTAGTACATACACTTGAGAACAACAATGGTAAATAAAATCTTATTTTCAACCAATTTAAGGTTGTGTTAAAAAGCTTTTTTCTAGTAAGTTAAATTTACTTTTGTTATTGGATCATGGATCGCTCATGTGGGTGACACAACTCACAAAACATCAAAATAGTTAGAGGGAGTGATTTGAATTTGGAATTCGAATTCAAATTCACAATTCCTCATAACCTCCCATAACTCCCATAAAACCTCCATTATTTTGTCTAGCAATGAAAAGAGAGAAAGATGATAGAAATAGGTGAAAATTCGTAGGGAAAATATCACCAAAATTGAAAGGCACCTAGAATTACTATTTTGGCATTAAAACTCACAAAAATCGGCATTTAGGTTGTGGCTAATAATCACATTTCATTGTGATCAGAAGTGAGACCATTGGAGTGCAAGAAAACTGTAGATTTGGAGTTTTGGAAAGCAAAGTGATTCAATTATTCAAAATATCTTGAAATTTATCAATTCAAGTAAGCATTTTGAGCCAAAATTCATGTTAAAGTATGCTTAGAATTACTTCAATTTTCTACAAAAATAAGTTCTGTTTTATTAAAAAAGAAAAAGTAAATACATGACCTTTTGGTCAACTTGTTATACTTATTGGGTTTTGATTAAAATAGAAAATTAATTTGATTCTAATGGACCAAAGAAAATTTAAGTGTTTGAAGAATATGAAGATTAACACCACAAAATGAAAACAAAGAAATAAATCCAACAAATAATATATTTCCTTGTAATTAAAGCCAATTTCACACAATATAAGAATTGAATGATCACTATTTAATAAAAGGCAGCTGCACGATCCATGCATATAGCTGGGGTTAAAAACCAGCTCCTTCTATTACACCAAATAAACTAAATTGATAATTGAACAAAGGAGATAAAAACCAGCTCTTGCTATTACACCAAATAAACTAAATTAATAATTGAACAAAGAAGAAAAAAATGGAATCAACCTTTACATAAATGAATTATAATCAACGAGTCACTCATCAGTCATCAGAACCTGAAAATACATTGACCATAATTTGCATGACTTTAACTCTCATTTGCAAAGCTATTATGTAATCTGCTGTCTCTCTAAAAAGCCTATCCAATCCCATTGATTCACAGTTTGGAATAAGTTTCTTCAGGGTTCTTACCTTCCTTTCAATCTGGTTTCTGGCCGGGCCAACCGGCCTCCGGGAACGATCCAGAACTGCCCTCCTCTTCATTAAAATTCTTCTTGATTTTCTGTTCTTGATATGCCCTCTTTTGATGCTACTAATCCTTTGGGAAGACCATTTTCTCCTGGCTTGGGATTGTTTGAGCAATTTGTTGAGAAACTCAAGGGATTCAAGAAGAGGCTGTTGAGAAACACCCATGATAGAATTATAAAAGACTCGTTTGTGCCCTTGATGACTCTTGCC
>CAIGRR010505640.1:0-14145 GCA_903798365.1 Fraxinus sp. 1973-6204
TAGCCACAAAACATGGATTAAAGGCGTGTTCGGTAGAAATTAAAATCGGATTAAAATTAAAACTAGTCGTTATTGTTGACTTTTATTAAACGAGTGAGACCCAATAACGGCTATATTTTCAATTCTAATTGAATTAAAATCCCTACCAAACGGGACCTATATGTTTATTCAAGGCAAGCAACAATGAAAAAATTGATAAATGAAAGTTACAGAAAAAACATGTTCACATAAAAGTACAAGAAAACCCCTATTGGCCTAGGAGAGGTTGAATTTGGGTGGTCATAGTCGTGTAGACCATGCTAACAAAAACACACAGAAGCAACTATTATTCTGATGATTTTCAAGTACTAAAGAAAAAAGTCATCACCTCTTCCATCCTCTTTCTATATCTATGAGCAAAGTCATTCGTACCCTTGGCTTTACCCGTTGGTTTACACTCCCCTCACACGAGGGGAGGGCCCACGTCCAAATAAAATAATCTGCCCCATTATTGTGAGGGGGGCAGTGGGGCCGTGTACACGGGCGTGTAAACGCCCGTGTACGAATAGCATGGCTCCTATATCTATACCTGTTGTTCATCTTCTTCTCGTCAAAATTAATGGCGACCTAATAGAACCCATAAAATTTCTCAAAAAAATCTCCCAATTCATGGAAATAAAGAAAACTTAATCCTTGTTGTACTCTTCGTATTTGTGTAAATATATGTATAAATATTCACTTCTTTTACAGGTGATAACAAACAGAGATACTTTGAAGCGGGTTCCTCCACAATAGAATCACCATTAGATACTACACCAACAGCACCAACTGCGTCTAATTTTAGACCGAACAAATAAAAAAACCAGATGCGAAATCTGACCCAACAAAACTTGTATAGAACAGCAAGCAAATACGGCAAAGAACCAAAGGAAACCTGATTGAACCGCCCGTAGAAAACCCTCAAATTTGGCAGGAGAAATTTCGATTGTGATTTTGTGAGAGATGAAAGTATTAACCGAGAGGAAGAGAGGGGGGAAGAGAGGATAAGTGTGAGAAATTCTCATTTCCCGTGTTTTGTGTTTTGGTGTGTTTTGGCTTTAGTTTTTACAAAACAGGCTTTTGGCCATTTTGTGTTTTAAGTGTAATTTTTATTTTTTTTCATTTTCAAAAACGCGTTTTCGATAACAGGAAAGAGAACGCGTTTTCACTGTTTCGAAAAATCGAAAATAGAAAACGACTTGAAAATGGCAAAGAGAACATGTCCGTAGTGTTCTAGTAATGATTCACTTTGTGCCTAGATCGTTAATTTACGTATTGTCTGTTATCGGTGAGCTTAAATCGATCTTACTCCTCACAAATTTTTATTGTATTCTTCGAGATTCGAATCCAAGAGATTTACTTTATGAGAGATTTAAGTTAAATCATAATATCAATTGAGTTCGAATCCTGAGAGACACGATAGAAAGTCGTGAAAGAGTAAGATGATAGATGTCCTCCCAAAATGAATAATATGCATGATATAACGGTTTGAACACGAGGCTCGAAATGTTACATATACTACGTACATGTGTCTTGGATTTAGGTGGAAGGTGGAAAATCTTATTTACCATTGGTGTAGTTAGCCTATAACAACACCCTTCGGGCAACCATTAGGGATGACACCTTATGAAGCCCTCTATGGATATATAGATCTTTGATTCATTATGACAAATTCGCAGAAAAGAGAGTTTTGGGTCTAAAAATTGTTGAATGAACCGTTTAGGCTATTGACAAGATAAGTACCAAAATAAAGACAACATATGATTGACACAAGATTTACGCCGATCATATATGGAAGGATTTGGAAATCAAAGTTGGCGACAAAGTTTTCTGAACGTAGCATTGATAAAGTGCATGCTTCCTTTTGTCAAGAAAGTAAAGTTGAAACTTCAGTTCATCGAACCATTTGAAATATTCGAGATGATTGAAAGCGTAGCGCATCATCTCGCTATTACCATCCTAGCTTTCGATAGTGCATAATGTGTTTCACGTGTATAAAAAGTATGTGTAGTATCCAGAATACATGATGAATTATCAATCATTGAAAATGCAATACCACTTATCTTGTGATGATTCCCCAATAGGAATTTTGCACGCAAAGGTTCATATGTTGAGAAATAGCCCTAGTTAAAAGTTCAATGGCAGAATCATGGAATAGAAGAGATAACATGGGAGAAAGAAGAAGAAATCATCATTTCTCATTTACAATTCCACGTTTGATAATTTTTAAAGTTTACTTCGTTTTTAAATGTTAATGGAGGTACATCCAAGATATCATCTAAAAGGACATAGAAGATCTCAAAGTCCTCTTGTTCATGTTGTAGCTTTTGTGTTTAACCTGGGTAATGCCTTGTAACTGAACTTTGGATTCAGGTTTCATTGAAAATTACTTACTTTAAAGAGCTTGCTCAAGCAACCTTGTACAGAATTTTGTATCGTTTTCGAATTGTACTCATGAGCAAAAATTCGACAATCGGGCTGAAAGTTATGCTCGTTTTCATCCACGCTGCTCGTTTGCTGGTTGAACCTAGTTGATCCATTTGGTTTCTTCTTCCGAGCCCAACATGAAACTTGTACTTTGACATATTTTCTTCAACCCCATGTGCCTCATTTTTCGAGCATGCATTTGTATGGTTTTTATTAATCCTTGAAGACTAGAACTTGTCGTTAACCACTCTCCGTCAATCATTAAATTTCGTGTAGCTTTCAGTCTATCCCGGATCATATCACGCCTTGTGAAGCCCTCTATGGCAGGATATATAGATCTTCGATTCATTAGGACAAATTCTAAGAAAAGAGAGTTATGGGTCTAAAAATTGTTGAATGGACAGTTTAGGTTATTGATAAAATAAGAGCATAAAGATGACATATGATTGACACAAGAGTTACACCGATATAGATAGAAGGATTTAGAAATCAAAGTTGGAGACAAAGTTTTTCTGAATGTAGTATTTGTTGCTCATATAAATAATCGTAAAATAAATACTCCACGTGGCGAACGGACGAGCTCACATTTGGCATAACAGTGCGAGCGACCCGATCCAATGCAAACTCGGCCTAAAAGCAGGTTGACTGATCCCCTTCTGGTAGAGGCCCTTAATACGACCTCATCCCTAGCGAGGCGAACAACCAACAAATAGTAGATCCTATGAAATGATTGACAAGACAACACACTGCCAACGCCACCTATGCATACCTACACAGTCAGATCTTTAGTCTATAAGTAGAGATATGAGGATCTCAGCATTAAATGGCCTGATTGATTGATTGATATTAATAGGAACCAATGGTCTAGTGGAATCACGTGCCTTACCATCCGACGGATCTCATTCACCTTGCATTGGGTATAAAAACCCACACTTAGTAGCGGAGGGGGCTAATGCAAGTTTACGCATTAAAAGTAAACCTCGATCCTCCCTACTATATTCAACGATCGAACCCCTTCTTATATACCAAACAATTATAACAGCAACTTATTAAACATTTTGGATCATTCACTTCACCTTCATCTGAAAAATGGTGACTTGAGTCTTAAACGTATTGAGATCTAAGCTTACGTGAATACTCGTTTCTACTTATTTGTTGGCCACTTTATCGGACCATTTTTTGGGGTCAACAGCATTGATAAAGGGCATGCTTCCTTTTGTCAAGAAATTAAAGTTCAAACTTCAGTTCATCGAACCATTGGAAATACTCGAGATGATTGAAAGCATAGCGTATCATCTTGCTATTACCACCCTAGCCCTCAGTGGTGCATAATGTGTTTCAAGTGTATAAAAAGCATGTGCGGGATCCAAAATACATGATGAACTGTCAATCATTGAAAATGCAGAACCACTTATCCTATGATGATTCTCCCAATAGGAGTTTTGCACACGAAGGTTCATATGTTAAGAAATAGGAAAATACCCTTGGTGAAAGTTTAGTGGAGGAATCATGGAATGGAAGAGACAACATGGGAGAAAGAAGAAATTAACATTTCTCATTTCCACGTTTGATAATTTTTAAAGTTTACTTTGTTTTTAAATGTTAATGGAGGTACAACCAAGATATCATCCAAAAGGACATAGAAGATCTCAAAGTCCTCTTGTTCATGTTGTAGCTTTTGTGTTTAACCTGGGTAATGCCTTGTAACTGAACTTTGGATTCGGGTTTCATTGAAAATTACTTACTTTAAAGACCTTGCTCGACCTTAATGGTATATTTGGCAAAAATGATACAATAATATTGGACAATTTTAAAAAGAATAAAAAATCAAATCTTGATGATTTTGCCGTTAGTCCCATTAATATTGGACACAATATACTATAAGTGTAAAATAACACGCATGTTTTACTAACTAAGATGATAATTATCTCGTACGTTATTCTTATTCTCACCCTCACGACATTTACTGCACATATTTTCTTTCTACACAAAAAATGATGGGAGCATTAATTTCCACCTTTATGATTATGTACTTTTTGGTAAGCACATAATATTTTTTATAAAATTTCTAAAATTAAGAAAATAAACATAAATTCCACATTTGTAAATTGGTTTTGTGTATAAATATATTGTCCAAAAACCTTTGATAGGGTAGCAAACTAACCATGAAACTTAAAATGTCCTACAAACCACCTTCTTCAACAACAAAAGCCTTCAATATTTTTCTCATCTTATTCTCTCTAACCCTCATTTTTCTCACCATAATATACCATGAAAAACTTCAAGAGACTTGTATTACTAGACTCCAAATCGAATCTCAACAAATTACCTTTCCTCAACATATCGCAAAGCCTAGGTGGTACGAATTTGTGGCAAGAAAATTAAATAACCGAAGGATGAAAATCGGGCTAGTTCATACAAACGACGCTTTCAATGAAAGCAAGATATACGGAGATGCAGAGATGGTAGACGTACGTTTTAAACGCATTGCAAAGAATGTACAATGGAGTGACTTGTTTCCACTTTGGATTGAAGAAGGTTTACCATGGGATTCACAGCCTTGCCCGGAAATCCCAATGCCAAGGTTTGACGAATACCAAGATTTAGACGTGATTGTTGCTAGGGATCCATGTGGATCAGGAGTGGAGAACAGAACTTTTGAGGATGTTTTTAGGTTACAAATTAACCTAGTTGTTGCTGACCTTTTGGTGAGAAATGGCTTAAAGAATCTTGAAAGTGATCGACCAGTTTATGTTGTGTTCATTGGCAGTTGCAGTCCAATGAGGGAATTGTTCAGATGTGATGATCTATTGTGGCATGAAGAAAACTTTTGGATTTACCAGCCTGATTTGAGAAGGTTGAAACAAAAACTGCTCATGCCTGTGGGATCATGCCAGCTTGCCCCTCCATTTGCTCAACCAGGTATTCATGTTTTTATTTTAATTTCACTGATTTGGATAACCTTAAAATAATTCAAACTTATTTCTAAGTAAATTTTTATTTTTAAATATGTTTTTCTACTTGTAAAAAAGTTAGTAATTTCTCGAGAATGGCATGAGTTACTTTCAAAATAATTCTTTGCTTTTTCATGTGCGCGCGTGCGCTTTAACCAACAAATAAGACTATTTACTTCTTACCGAGTAAACTTTTTAAGTTTAGCCAAATATGCATAATTGATTTTTCTCTCTCATTGTAACGAAGTTTTCTGGTTGATGAAATGGTAAATTATTGATAAATGCACATAATTAAATTTCCCATATTATATACTTAGGGTCGAATTAATACCATATCACTTATACCCTACTGGAATTAAGTCATATATAAAAATAAAATAAAATAAAATACTGATTTTCTGTTTTCTATAAAGCTTAATTTTGTTACTTATAAGTAAAAATTTTGATCTTAGCCAAACCGCAATAAGTATTCATTGAATTTCTTACTGATGAAATGGTAAATTTATTGATAAATGCAGAAAATACCATTTCCCACATGATATGTTAAGAATTAAGAGTAAAGATACTTTTCTAATTTTGTATGTTCATTATTTTTTCTGTGACTGCTAAAAGGTTTTTTTTCTTTCCTTTTGATTCATGAAATTATAAATTCATGATAAATGCAGAACCTACCATTTCCCACATGATATGTTTAGGGTGTGAATTGACCTTTTTTTTATAGTATAATTAATGACTGCTCCAATTAATAGTAAAGATGCTTTTCTACTTTTGGTCGATATGAATTAGGATACAACTCAGTAAAACGAAGAATCAAATTATCGCTTTATATTCTTTTTGTAACTTTTGTTTCCTAACGCTTGATATCCGTTAGTCTTTCTATATAGTTGACATCAAACTTTCCGAAAGTATTATTTTTACAAATGCATCGAAACTTTTTGCAGGCTCAATCGATCAAAAGAGCATTATCAACAAGCCAAAGGAAGCTTATGTTACTGTAATCCATTCATCAGAAGACTATGTTTGTGGTGCAATAGCTTTGGCACAAAGCATAATCCAATCCAACTCAACCAGAGATCTAGTCCTACTAGCGGATAACTCAGTATCTGCGAAATCCCTTAAAGGGCTAAAAGCAGCCGGATGGAAAATCAAGCACATTGAACGAATTCGAAGCCCTCATGCCCAACGAGAGGCATATAACGAGTGGAATTACAGTAAGCTTCGAATATGGCAACTTACGGAGTATGAGAAAGTTCTATTTGTAGACGCGGATCTTACCATTACAAGAAATATAGATGGATTCTTCGTGTACCCGCAATTATCAGCTGTTTGGAATAGTAGACACATATTCAATTCTGGAGTGATGCTGATTGAGCCATCAACGTGTACATTCGAAACCTTAATGGAGCACAGGTTTAAAGTAAATTCATACAATGGGGGTGATCAAGGGTTTCTTAATGAAATGTTCGTATGGTGGCATAGATGGCCTATAAAGCTAAACTTTCTTAAGGATTTCGTTCTTATTCCAGATTTGGTTCATGAAATTCCTAAAGACATTTATGCTCTACATTACTTGGGATTGAAGCCATGGATGTGCTATCAAGACTATGACTGTAACTGGGATTTCGAGGAATATAGACGACATGCTAGCGATTCAGCACATTGGAGTTGGTGGAAAGTTTACCAGGCCATGCCTAAGGAGTTAAGATCTTATTGCGCATTGAGTCGAGAAATGGAATCTAGGCTGCGTTATGCAAGGAGAGTGGCTAGGAATAACAGTTATCCTGATGAGCACTGGAAAATCAAGGTGCAAGATCCTAGAACACATTTCTTATCATGATCCTTCCCATATGATCAGTAAGTATATGTGTTAACAATTTAGATGCTGATTCCAGGTCGTTTTCGTGTTTATTTATTGTTTCTCCTTTTTTTCTATTGTAATTTTGCTAAACAAATTGATAATGTTTTGAGAATTTTTCCATATTCGTATCCTGTGTAAAATATAGAACTATACTCCCGATGGAGTCTTTGATTTTCTAAACAAAAAGACAAGTATCGGGACAACAAGGAAAATGTATTTTTCAATTAAAAAAAAAATAGGGTTCAAACGTGCTCTAAATAAAAAATGATAATAAAAAAGCAATCTCTGAAAGCTCGTGAGAATTATAAAAGAAATTTTTACAAATCCAGCAAGTTATAGAAACGAAAAGAATAAAACAGTCCTCAAATTTTAGCAATATATTCTAAAATGAATTCATTCCGTTCGTTTTTTTTTTCTTTTTGGCGTATAGCTCTTTTTGTTTCTTTCTTTCTTTAATCAAACCTCACATAGGTACATTATTTATTGATACTCGAGAAAAATATGTGTACATTATGACACCCCCTATGTACATGACTATATACATAGCATTACCCTAAATATTATTCATATACAATTCATATAAATATATTTATTTAGACAAATGATACCACTTATAAAAAAATATATGTAAATTTATATGATTAATATTTAAATTAAGTCGAAAGAGCTCCGTATAACATATCAGTTTATATTAACATATCATTTTATATTATTATAGTTTACTTTTGAGGATATCAATTATTGTAGAAAATTTGAGCCTTTTCTTCACAAAGGCATTTTAGTAAAATAATTGAGATACCAAAATTATTAGGTTCCTCAATGGTAATATTAATTTACAACTCATACCATTTGTTGTGTAGAAGGCCTCAGATGGACGATGACAAGAACTTCACTAATGAGAGAGTACAAAAGAGTACTATGCACTCAATCCCAAACCCTCCACAAAATATATACTAAGAGATAATATAACGAGCACAGATTATGATACCAAAATCTTACAAATTGGGATGGATCCAAATAACAAATGAGGACTCCTATTTCTAGGAGAAGTAGTGACTAAGCCTCCGTTTGGTAGAGGTTATAATAAGATTTTTAGTTGATTTTGATAAAAGTTGATGAAATATGTGGTTGAAAAGTTGTGGGTCTCATGAAATGTGTGGTTAAAATTAATCGTTGACTTTGATTTGAGATTTTAATTAAATTTTAATCCAAACCAAAATGGCTTAACTCTCTCTTTAGTAAAGAACTTTGACTCTCTACGATGGTTATTATCAAAGTGGTTGTAGAGTGAGGTTCTAGGACTCATTAATTGTCATGGATTTCATTTAATTATGGTATTTAACCGGTTCTAAATGCCTTAATTCTCATCATGTTTATTATATGACTTGTCTCTATTTGGTTATACGACATGAACAATGCTTTTTTTCATTGTCATATCACATTTGTCGGTCTTGTTCATACTAATTTCTCTAATCATGTCTCCAAGTTGAAGAAGGCTCTACGCGACCTTAAAAAAGGAAAAAGCACCTCAAGCATATGATGGTTCGAGTTGAAATTTTATTATTCATCTCGACTCTTTTGTGGCTCAACTTTTTTCTTCTTTTTAGTTAAAACACCGTTCAATAAACTCTCCTAGTTTAGACACAAACTGAAAACTATTCACCAGTGCGCGATAAATCGGCCTCATGGTTTCTTAAATGTACATTATGGTCTTCATCTTCCTCACTCACCTTGCTTATATTAGTGAGTTTAACTTATCAACTAAATCTATAAAGTTATAAACATGGCAAATAAATTTCAGTATTTCCACAATTCTCTCATCTCTATTTTGCTTATATTAGTGAGTTATGCCATCTAAAACAATAAATGTTAAATGTTGAAAATGACTTGTATTTATAATGTCTGTACAACAAAGTTTAGAAATAAAGGGATTTACAGCAGAAAAAAATTCCAAGTAAAATGGCTGCTTATCACAACTACCTACCAGCCAAGTATGGCACTGCAATATGACTACAAGCATTGGCATTTGGCAGTCTTCAGTAGAAGGACTATCTATCAACAACAGGACACAAAGAAAGCAAATAAGCATGCTATGATCCTTAAGGCTGATGTTTCAAGTGGACAATATTGACTTTCTGCTATTTTCCTTGCTGCCTCTCAATGCGAGTGGACTCCATACCAATTGTTTCTTTTGTAGGGCTACAACTGTTGGATGCTTGGGCTTCCATGAACCTGCCTGTGAAGGAGGACTTCCCCAAAATTTATTACTTCCAGGGCAAACTGGTGTTGCTTCCACCGAATAACTCGATGTTAGCCTCAACTGTTTCTGTTGTAATGCTACAACTGTTGGATGCTTGGGCTTCCATGAACCTGCCTGTGAAGGAGGATGACGACTCCTAAATTTACTACTTCTAGGGACGACTGGTGTTGCTTCCACCGTATAACTTGATGTTTGCTTCAGTTGCAGTGGAGTAGACATTCTCAACTTAGTATGCCATACTCTTTGAGGATCCCAGACCAATGATTGTCGTCCCATACCACGGTTTTTGCTTAATGGAGCAGTAGACCCTTGTAGTGGAGTTGTCATCTTTGAATTAGACTCAAGGAGAAGGGTTGCAATGGAAGCCCTTCTTTTCGGCTGAAAAGCCTGACTTGTTGCTGAAGAAGGTCTTAAAGCAATGGACCCTCGTCTTGGTACAAAAATTGCATTTGCCTTGTTTCCTAGAATTGACATTCTTGATGTATTTTCTTTGTCCTTATCCACAACTCTGAGATTAGACTGGCCCATCTTTTTGGGAGGAAAAGGAGACCGCATGGGCATAAAATTTGTAATTCTTCGAAGTGGCAACCTCAATTTTGTAGGAGCTAAAGGAGGCTTTTTCTCCATTGCGGACTTCTCTTCTTGGTTTACAAATGGTAATGCTGAGGACTGAGTAGAAACAGAGGCCAAAGATCTACATTCTCGTTTTAGTCTTGTTTTTCGTTCGTCTTCTAATTGATTCTCAAGATCATGAATCTGTTGGACATTTGAATTGTATGAGGATAAACTCCATAAACTAGGGTAATTTGAACTATGGTGGTGGTCAAATTCAGTCTGCCGACTATTTACTAGAAAAATTTGAGAGTGGGTATTAGTTGTACCTTTTCTTGAAGACTCCTGCACGTGAGCTCTCTGGTAGCAAGCCTTAATTGCAAAGACTTCAAACTGTCCTGCAACTTTTTCATTTCCTTCTCTTCATGCTTTGCTTTTTCTGCCTGTTTATTCAAAAATTAAAAAAAAACAGTTATTATTAATAATAATATACAGACTATTCTTGTGGTAGGTTGCTGCTTCATACCAGCTGCTTGTACTTGAGAATCTCAGCATGATCTGTCTGTTTGCGAGCAGGCCCATGCTCAACTCCTCGTACACGACTTGCAAAATTCAATGAGCAAAGGGTTTCTCCTAAGTCAGCCAAATTTGGGCTGATCTGGACAAACATCAGTGTCTTGCAATCTCCTCCTGCATTTGTAGTTGAACTAGAATTATTTATATGGAGCTATGAAACTCTAAAGAAAAACTTATGATCTACTATATATCGTAGTTAAATAGCCATACAATCCAAGAGCTATTGCCTTCTCAATGTGATTAACACATCATTAAGGAGGAAATTTCATATTCCCTACAGTTATAAAATTTAAGTAGCTCACCTAGAGAACTCTGCAGGATATGGGTGAGTTTCGAGTTCCTGTTCGTCCACAAAAAAAATAAAAAATAAATAAGAAAAAACCAAATGATTACAAAATAGTAATGTAATAGTACATATACACAGACACAACACAGGTAGAGGAGGGGAAGAGCAAAGTGCCTGAATGGAATGTGAGATGCTTTGGATGCAAGAGCAGAGATAACATCCCCTAATGCCGACAATGATTTATTGATAAACTGAGATTCCTTTAACCTTTCCCCTTCAACTTCAATCCTTCCTACACGCTCACTTCCTGCCAAGTCAACCAGCCATAAATGGCTCCTCGTCCTCTGCCCAGTTACTAAATTCTCTGCCACAACAGTCACTCGCAATAAACTGCAATAGAAATAATTAAATAAAATTAACAGGTAACCCCAATATACTTAGAAACTAACTTCAGTTTGAAAATGATTAAGTGGATATGCTTTCACATCATTACTTAATCTAAAATTTGTTTCAGTTATGAAAAAGTAGATAGATTAACCAAGAAAAAGAGATATAGATGCTACTAAAAATTACCAGTGAGAACGACTGCTGAATTCATTCGCATTGGTGGATCCAACAGATCTTACTCGGCTCCCGGACTTGAGAAGTTCCCAAACTTCATCTGTACTGTATACACGAGCTTCAACAAGTCCAGGGACTTCCTGAGTACCCTCAAATGATTGCTTTATATCCAACCTGCATTTCCAGAATATAACTCTCTTTCAGTTGCACATATTGCAAATTGCAAGTAATTAATGCCACGAATTGTATTCATCGTTTCATTTCCTAAAACTCAGTGCTTAATTTTGAATGTACCAATACCAAAACAGGCAATCAACCCCATCAAGACTTAGTACAGAGCAGTCAAAACCTGCCATAAGCTCTCAATAGAAGCAGTTCTCACCTTCAAAAATAAGCAGGAAGAAGGAGAAATGGCAAATATAGATAGGGAGAGGTGAAAAAGAAACTCCACGGTAAACTCCAATCAAGGAATCATTTATCTGGCTGTATAATTGGGAATAGAAATTTTGAACTTAATATTGAGCAGACGAATCTTTCTTTCAAGACAACGGAGCACAAACTATTATATTTCTCTTTGAGATATAGAAAACTGCTCTATGACACCAAAGACAACTTTTGCTTATAAATTGCATAAGCTTCCCCCATAAAATAATTTAACGTGAATAAAAAGAAATGCAAGTTGACAAAAATTGGTGAAACTTACTTCGCAGCAGGTTGGTTAGAGTTCTTAACCAGGAGATCCTTTATCTTTTCATTGTACACCTCTAACATGCTGACAGATAGCTCAAAAGTCATAATACTTCTCCTCTCATTAGAAGCCCTGAAAAGCTCCTCCAAAGTCCTGTAGTTTACCCCTCTATTTTCTGGTGTTCCTTCCATGGTATATGTCTTGCCAGTACCAGTTTGCCCATAGGCTAATATGCACACATTGTAACCATCCAAGACAGAGGTCACTATGGGCATAGTTTGAACAAAAACAGCTTCTGCATTAAAACGTAATAATGAGTGATAATCCAATTTATACAACACCATTAAAGGAGTCTTCATCAACCATGTAAACACTACTTCTAAGTTCTTAAGTTACCTTGGTCATCCTCGGGTCTAAATACATGATCAAACTTGAATTGCTTTTTGGAAGAATCAAGGCAAACTATTTGTAGTTCATTTTCCTTAGACAAGTCAAAGTCAACAACTGAGGTTAACCCATTTGCAATCTCATCTTGTTTTAGAGGCTTACACCTACAAAAGACCCTAATATTTCCTTTGAGCTCAATCACTTCATTGTAGAACCGCTTTCTTTGTGAGCATTCTTCGAGGTACTTCTTTTTCAGTGCTTCACACTCTTCATGGTACTTCTTTTTCAGCAGTTCATGTTCTGTGCCTAACATTTTAAGCAATACACAGCAAATGAACATCCCATTAAAATTATATACTGTAAATAAATCTCAGAAATTCATTGAGATGTAGAATAATGATACATACTAAGATTCTGAAGTGCAGTAAAAGCTTCCAAACCAAGTAAACAATCAGCACCGAGTCCCTTCACTTCATTGCTAAGAAGTATATGATGCTTTCTGATGTTCTGAAATAAATTAATAAGTGAGTCAAATACAGATAGTATACTTTAAAAATTAAAATGTCTCTGTTACCAATAATTTACCTGTACATTGTTGCTCAGATATTCAATTTTCTGAAATATCGGAAGGGTCTGGGCATGATTCGAACACGTATCTACAGTGTCATCCATTAGATCACCACGTCCATCAAATTGTCCTGAACGAAAGCCCAACACAGGAAACTCAGTGTTTAGTCCGAGACAAATCAGAAGGCAAAAGAAATATATGCAAAAGTTTTCAAGAATTTCATAAATTCCGCTTATATTTTCTTCCCCATTGTTAAAGTCTCCTATCAACGAAAATTATTTCCCTCTTAATTGGTTCTTTCTTCCTCATCCTTATTACCTCAATTTCATTATTTCAATATATGCAGATTGCAGAGATACAAATTCAAATTACACAGAAAATATTTGCCTTACTTGGGGGGAAAAACGAAATTGGACGAAGTACAAGTTTCTAATACCGGATTGAATGAATCAACAAGAAAAAAAAAAAAAAACAATTCAACTATTAAATCACGGAAAAGAAAAATACAAATAAAGATAAAATTTCTTCATACATAAGCAACTGCAAATTTCAAAAAGACAATGCAAACGGCAGAGAACAGAAACTGCAAACCATTATTATCATTCATCAAATTTCAAAAATAGGGTTTCTAGGGTATGATCAATATGTTCAAATACAACCCCTTAAAGTTAGATGATACATACACAGATACACTTTGCATAGATGTGTGTGTTTGTGTGTAACTACGAGAGAGAGAGAGAGAGAGATAGAGAGTACCGTCCATGATCGTGATCAAACGGGTTTGTTTACTTAGCGAAACTTGATAAAATTTAACGAAGAACAACGAACAAGTTCAGAGCTCAAATCGAAAGTTAGAGAGAGAGAGAGAGAATGTACAATTGATGAATGAGTCGCCTAACGGTCTGAAAAGGTTCAATAAGAAGGTGTTCTATTGAGTTTGAAACTGGGACAATCTGAGCCGTCCGATTATAGGCGCTCCCTCTAACGGCTATAGAAAATATTTCCTTTGC